>BMAO01006069.1:0-76457 GCA_019973975.1 Trichonephila clavata | reverse complement strand
TATTCTGATGAAATACAATTTCCAAAATTTCTATGCTTAAATATAATTACTTGTGTAATATAATTGCTTTGTAAATGGAAATCAATACAATGCAAATTAAATTCAGTTTTTGCCGATCATTTTAAAATCGTATAAGTAAATTTCCTGCTAGGAAATATTTTGATTGAACACCAACGACATCATGTGATTTTCTCATACAACATTTAAATTTAGAAACTATTTTGCATTGCATTGAAACTATTCTGATGTGAAATAAAATGTAAGTTATTGTTCAAATATAAAACACTACACATATTTGCCATTGAAATCAACCGTGCTGCATAAACCATGTAGGTTTCAACATACATTTAAATTATTGCAAAATTATCTCTAAATAATTGGTTTCTAGTGGTTTTAATTATATGTGCATAGGATAAAGGGTAAGAATATGGCAGCAGTTGCTGGCCATGAAAAATTCTAGTACTGGAATAATATATTTATTCTTATTTATAATTTATTCAAGCAATATGCATTACGAATTTTGCTTTCCTATTTATATTTATTGCTGCCGTGGTACCCTAGTGGTCTAGATAAAGGCTCGTATTTAGTCTCATAGGTTCAAACCTAGTACTGATGAAACCAATAGAACATAGGGCAATTAAATTAAATTGGACACGTCAGGAATACAAACCTCGCTGGTCTGTTATCGCAGTTAGAAGGCGGTGACAGCTCAGTGAGCGTCACAAATCATGACCATAGTTCAAGCGTGGCGAGTCTGCCGCCAAAGCCATCATGCCAGTTGAATAGTGCGACGTTGGTACCCTCACTCAAAATGTGTGAATATTGTTAGTAAAGTAATTTGCTAGGCTTAGTTAACTCACGGACAGAGTGCTTAAGAAGTCGTCGATGGCAAGCCCGTATGTGACTACTTTGATATTGTTAAATGTTGAAAATCAAAAAGGATCATTATTTCAGAGAAAAATGTGAAAAGAACGGAGGTTATGCCGTGTTGAATCATGTATGAATGCCGATGCGATACGATCGAGCGACAGGAGGCATACAAGTTCTGTGATGTCTTGAGACATTTCGTTCCATATTTACCATGCCCTTGCCTCATCATTCTTCAAATTCGTGGGATGCCCAACTCATATCCCAAATGATCCCAAATATACAATTATAGACCAAATCTGGGGATCAGACGAATGAAGGTAGTAAGATTGAGGACAGTCTTGTGACTTCGTTGCCCGTGTAGAAATGGCTTCTCTAGTTGAAAAATGGCTCTAGGATCCCTTGCATGAAGTACTGGCAGCACACCTGTTGGGATGGGGCCCGCTGCACCGCTGGGCTGCCATGGTGCCACAGAATCAATACTAGTTGTGACCGTGTGTAGAAATCAAACCAGGAGTGTGAGGAGCTGTGTAATGTAAAGGAGAAGCAAGTTGAGACGTTCACAGGTATGGTGTTATCACCGTTGTGATTGAATCGTTCGTTGTTAAAATGACTGGTTCGTCGCCTGCAGTTCAGTTTCATCTGTGCCTTCCTCAACAGAGGCAATCAATGCGGCGTCAAGCAGCACGTAATAGGCGCCACGATCTCAATATCTTCAATGAACGCCTTCGTATGGTTCGAGAAAGTGGGGCTTTCCTTGTGAAGGTGCTACTATGTGTCAGATGAAGAACCAGTGAACAATTGGCTGTAATTGCGCGTTTCTTACGATGTGGCAGTCTTCTCGACAACTGGTCTTTTCGATGGCGTCCTGAGCCTGGTCATAAATGACATCTCTGGATCCACTGGTCTCAACACTTCCTCACAACACAATCAGAGCGACCAAGATTGACAACGCGACACTCAGGTATTGACCAACATGACTGACCTCTGACTAGCTGTCACCAGTTTCTGATGCCGATAGTTCTTACCCTCTGAAACTGCGACAGATGTCTTGTTTCAAAAGCAGGCATAATGCATACCTTACACTTCTGTTGTAAACTATTCATCAAACAAGCTTTGGTTACCTGTTTTATACTACGGTGACGTTAAACGCCCCTCTACCGGCTACAGCCGCAAATCATACCATTTTAATTATTTACCATCACAATGTGTACCTTCATGCCAAGTTTCATCACAATCCCGCAATTATTTATTTGCGTGCTAATTCTTTTGTCCATGAGTGTATTTTTTAAATCAAAATTTTTTGTTGTGCTGTTAATCATTTCGTTCATGAGTTACAGTTTTCAGGATAATTTGATAATACTTGAAATTTTTCTCCATGCCTCATTTATATGACGATATTAGATTGATTCCCAAATTGAGTGTTATAATTATGTATTTGAAATAAAAACAGACATAAAACCTTAACAATTTTAATTGATTTTTTCCCTTATGCATATGTTCTAAATTATGAAATAGACAAATGTAAAATCTCAAATCTAAATTATTCTCTTGAAGTGACAATAATGGTGTCAAATTATAGAGGATTTTAATTCTAATTTATGCAATTTTAATAAAAGCTATATTTTGTTTTTAATATTAATATTCAACAAAATGATAAGAATATACTAAATTTCCCAAAATTATCAATTTTAACAGTAGTAACTGTCACACACGAAATGGCACAGAAAGTATTTATTATTTCATATGTTTTGGAGGCAATTGTATTATAAATTAGACCTATGTTGCTGGACAAAATGCAAATAATAATAATGGCCTGATAACTGTAATTTAAGATCAATACTGTTAAGTTGTAACGAATCTTGCTGCTGGCTGGTTAATACCACAGTAGGCACTGTTCCAAAAGGTGTTTTTGGTCTGAGTTTAATTTAAAATGGTATATTTAGATTTAATCATAAATAAAATTCTTCAGCAATTTTCTGCATATAGTGTGCATTTTATTATTTCATTGAAGAGTTGTGGTATAATAACAGACAATCTCAATCATCTTCTTTCTTACTATATCTGTCCTCACATTTATATAGTTTCTTTATATAGAATATGTGCGCTCACTTTGCCTCTTATTCATTTGAAATCTAAAATACTTATTTGAAATAGTGAGACATATTACTTTGTTAAGTGAAATGGGCTAAAACAAGTTCTTACCACAATAGATTCATAAAGCAATTCCAAGGCTTTTGGGCAAAATTCCCTTACAACTTACCCAAAACACAGAGTTGGCCAAACCATGTTTTTGCTTGGTGAATATTCCAAGAATGGGATTTCAGTCATATGGATTCGTTATAGATAAAGACATCCCTACACTGAATTATTTTGAGCTTTTCAAATTTATCAAACACCTTTCTCCTCTGAGTGGGCCAGTAGAACCAGTTTTACAGACATCCACTTTCAAGTGGTTTATGGGAGAGAGAAGGACCCATGTTTTTGAACTATTAGACTTATAAACTCCAGAAATCTTGCCATATTTCTTTATTGAATAGAATACCTCATACCATGGAAATTGAATCCAAGGAGGTCTAATAGGTCAGAAACGGCATTTTTGTGATCTTGGGTGGTATAGGCACTAAATTTATAGGCGCTCATTTCTTCGTTGAGTAGAGCTCTGCTAAGAGCTGATTTTACCAAGCTACTCTCCCACGGTAGCATGAGAGTGGGGTACGACATTGCAGGGTGTACTAAACATAAGGTAACGTTTTCAGAAATTAACCCATTTAGCAAGCATGTTTTTGTAGTGTTATCCATAAAATGTTTTTAGAAAACTCCCAATTCCTAGAGACTGGGATGTAATGTTGTCCTATACTTCTCCTTTGAAATTCAAGGTCTTGTTTTCAAACCATGAAGTGAGGTCTGAAGAGATTTTGTGCAGTATAAAATCAGATAGTTAATGCCATAGTTAGAATAACAATAGCAGAAAACAAGTACCTTCTCAAACTTTCAATCTTGACCAATAATCCTTAATTTTGTCCCCCTCCATTGTATATTGATTCAATAATACTTCTACTTGGACACTAAAATTACCAGTATATAAATGTCTTGTCAGATAATGTAATTTCCTAGTTGCTCTGCCGTTTTCCCGAAGGTACGATCTTCCGTGCATTGCTTTTCCATAAAATTATTCAAGATGGAACAAGGACATTAAAGTGTGTGTTTGCAGTTGCATAGAAGGATTTATATTTATTGGTTTTCTACCCTCCCATATATCGCTTGAAGGTTGCATTTAGGAGAGCAACGAACATTTTATCAATGACAGGATTCAATTATAAAACTGTACAAATTCTGGAATGTATTAATTTTATATGCGTACCATTTGTATACATAAACAAACCCATGGGATCACTTTCTTGATTATTAATCTGTTCTTAACTTAGAATATTGTTAGAGAAGTTATAAAATACATTGTGTGGTACAGGACCATTTACAAGTGTATTATAAATATAAATATTTATTTTATTTTTCTATTATGTCAGAATGTATTTTGTCTGTTTACTTTCAGTAAGTTAATAATTTTTTTAAATAATCTATATATATTGTTTTTGTTTTCAATATGCTCAGAGCACTTATACAAAGTTATCACTTACAGAGTTGTCTTTTCCCTACGAAAAACATGGCCTAAAACAATGCTCTCATTTTACAATATAAATATGCAATGGAGATGTCGGTTATCGACTAATACTTAATATATATTGGATAAATTTAGAGTGAAATTCATTGAAATTATAACTCCATTGTGCGCAGTTAAATATAAAAAATAATTACTTTCTATGGTTCCTTTCCTAATTTCCTTTAATTTGTTTGACACAAAACAGTATAAAATATTTATGCAAGGCGCTTATGTATTGTCTCATAGATATAAATTCCATAAAATTCAGTATCAAGACATATATCTTCGAAAAAGGAAATTAAATACACATTTTCCCTTTTTTCAAAAGGGGGAATCCTATGAATGTTTATTAGAATTTATTAGCCTCAAAGTCATCACTGTCATCTCGAAATCTCAAAGATAAATATCTGGCGTCTTGTTTTTCTCATCCGACCAGTCTGAAAGAAGTGGAACAAATTTACTTAAGAAAAGTTTCGAGACATTAAAGTAGAATGAAAGTTGAAGCGTGCACAGCAGGTGAAGTTATTTGAGTTGAGCAGAAAAAAATATTTGCATTGCAAATGCACAGAAAAACTTTCTTGTTCGAAACTTTCTTTTCAGTGTTTTTTTTAAAAATATTTTTTGAAGGACGTTTGGTGATTTAGTTTTTTTTTTACTTTTATTGTTATTTATTTGTTTTTCTCTTACATTTCTTGTTCTTTTCACATTCCTTGAAAGCAGAACAGAATTATTATTGAAGAGGTGATTGCATTTTTGTATATAACACAAAATCTCTTTTAAAAATTCTCTTTTAAAACTGAAATTGAATATCTTAGAATACTTTGCTAATTTCAGTATGGTTTGTTTCCTTTTGTCTTAAAAACATTTTTAAAGCAGAATGTTTGAAAAGGAATCTTTAAAAAGATAGCCTGAGACGAAGACTCGTCATGGCGTACCTGAGTTTAATTATAGAGCTGCTAAGACCAACTGTATGGGGATCAATTGCGTTAAGTTGATGACGTCCTCTAGTTGGTGTGGTGTGAGAGTTAAGAGAGGAAGGTGTCGACAGCTCAAGTGTCATCCTCGTCATTCCTTCCTTGATTCAATGGCGGGTCGTCTCGATAGTCTTCATGCAGCAGCTTTATAATTAACTGACATTAATGGCTCTATTTCACTACCATCAAGAAATCAGAATTATTATGTGTACAGACTTGAAATTAGGCAATTAAATTCCTTTTGTTATGTGAAGATTGTAACGTGTTTTATAAATTTGCTCTAAAGGGATTGGATTGCGTTATAGAACAAATTATTTTTAAACCTTCTTTCACAGATTTGAATGTTGACAAGCATGTTTATTATGTTGAGCAGAAATCCATTATAAGCACGGGTTTGAGAAAATTTACTTCTTAAGGGGTTGCAGGGGGTTGTTTACTGGGGCGTTATAAATAAAAAAGTGTCCCCTTTATTTAACTATCATGCTTACAGACTTGAAATTTTGTAAGCATCATTCCTTTGTTTGTAGTCTTCAGAATAGTGTTTGAGATTTAACTTTCAGTGGAGGTGCAGGAATTAGAGGGCGTTACAGGTAAAAATGCTTTTGTGTGCTATTAGACTTAGGATCTGAAACATGGCCAACATGTTTCTTGTGTTGAGTGGAGATTCACTAAGAGCAGGTTTTGTGAAAATTTGCTTCAAAAATTTTTAAACTGTTTTGGACTAAATGTCAGCCTTTTAGCTACTATTCATAATCCTCAAAATTGTAGTAGTTTTCTCATTTATTGAGTATCTTCTACAAAGACATTTCTTAGAATCAATTCCTCAAGGAGGAGTTGGAAGAGTTACGATGCTTTATATAAGAAAATATACGGTTTGAACAACCAGACTTAGAATTCTGAGCATGTCTTTGTTGAGTTTTATAGCGATCTTCATCGAAAATAGGTTGAAGAAATCAGCTCCAGGAACTGCTGGGGCATAAATATGTTTCTGTTTAAACTCAAATATAATATTTTAAATAAAATGCGAAAACGCGATAAAATTTTCAATGAGATGAAAGTGTCTGTTAAGAACTAGATATCAATAGTATAAAAAGAATGTATGGAATTACAATGTAATGAAATACCCACTGACGTTACACCTAACTTCATACTGTACTAAGAGTATATGGAACACTCTATAGTCATTCTATTAGGTCCAGCATGATTTTAAGTTTTCACTTTTTGTATTTTTAAATATTTCAATTATTTTTGTCTAATGGATATAGTAGAAATACGATAATTAGAGTATTAATATATAATAAGAGAAGCTCTGACGCGCCTCAAATGAGCTGTTTGGAGCACCTCTGTTTCAATTTACATAGGTTTCTGATAAGCACGAAACCATATGATGTTTAAGTGGAAAATTAGAATGTATTGGGCATATTCAAAAGCGTATGGGTACACGTCTTTTGGATCTTAGTAAAACAGAGAAAAAGTTTTGTGGACAAACTTATATAGAAAGTGGTCAATAACCGACTCACCGACACTTTAATATAAAAATTCAAATATATTATATTTTATTCTTAGAAATATCAGTAGTCTATGTGAAAATTCTGTTTTAGGCTGAAAGCTTTAGCACCTCTTCTCCTTGCCCCAAACAGAGCCCTCAACATGGACTGTGACCTACGGTTGTAAGCTCATGGTGCAAGTTTTTAAACGACAGAAACTGAATGCAACAAAAGGCACTCTGATGCAATTATAGATACATACTTTATGTAACATAATGTAAATAAAAACAAATTTTAGAATCTAGAGTAATCTATGTCACATCATAAAAATGTCTACATAGAACAGTGATTTAAAAATCATTTGTGGACAAAATCTCTATAATTACGGCTGTTACAATTCAGTATGAGCTCATGTAAATTTAGCCAACATTCAAAACATTGTATAGTAGGCAGAGTTATAATACGTTATTCTTCAAAATTAAGGTGCGGATACGTATAGTCCTTCTAAAGCATCTTGAGATCCTCCAGACAAAGGCTAATTAACAAGATATTGAAAAATTATGAGAGTCTTTCAGTAGAGACAAGGATAGAAATGCTATTATAAATCTGGAAAACACGAGAAAGTAAAGGCTCAAAGAATTACAGATTTTCCCAACTTTAAGCTATTTTCAAATGCTTTACTACTAATTCTGCTGCAAACCCTCAAAGCTATTTTTAGCTAGAATGGCTATTTTAATATTCTGTTATAATATAAATTTTCAATGAGCATACTTTAAAGTTTACATTTTAATGGAGGAATTAGATATCTGTGATTTTTAGATAAGGCCTTGTGAAACTAATGTTGAAGGAAATAATTGAAAGTTTTTAAATTCATAATTACTTTAATTTTAAACAAAGATTTTTCGTTAGAGTTTTATTTATATTACATAACCACAAAACTTTATCTGTAAGAGATGATAGTTTTCACAGGAAAAATGTATAACTTATTGATTGTGGGTTTCTATGGCCGTGCTGGACTCATCTAACTTTATCTCTCTTCATAATTTGTTCAGTATATAAAGAACCTTATCCAAATAAACTGTGTTATTTAAACCCTTTTATAGTTCACTGTGCATGGCAGATCTTTGAATCGATTTTCACCTTCCAAGGTCAGATTCATTAATTTTGTACACCTCAGACTGATAACAAAACAATTTCATAATTTGTTCTCTTCCTCTCAGGACATCAGAAATGTGATTTCAAAGAGATTTGGCGACTAATTCGTCTGTTTCCCGTTGGCATTAATTTCTCATCATTTTCTGTTGGTGAGTCCATTTTCAGATTTGGAGCCAAAGTTAAGTACAACCTATAAGTGATGAAAACATTTACGTCAAATGATTTTACCATAATGTGTTATCAGTTTTCTGAAAATAAAATAAATATTGATTCATGAAAAATATTTATGTGCTGGCTTAACTTCCTCAGCATGAGTTACGACTCTCAGGGAGGGGTATGATAACCTAAATTAGTTTTAAACATATCGAAAAGTCCAAAATAAAATATTAATATCTAGTATTAGTTACAAGAAAGTAAAACAAAATGCAACATGAAATAAAATACATATGATATGGAATCACTTATTTCAATGTGTAAAAACTATTTAATAATTGATTTATCGTTTCAAATTAATAATTGAAAGATACTAAGTGACTTCATGTATATAAACAAAATGTACATATATTGATAGTATATTTTGGTTCATATGTCAGTCTTTGCATTGTGATTTAAGCACTCAGAGTTGTTGCTATTATCAATGTTCATATTCACCATCTCTAAAACAAAAATCTCTCAAAATCGAAATGCAGATACGGTTCTAAAGCCTCATATGAAAAACTCCAAACCAATTTCAGAATGCTGGCTGGAGGCAGTCAGCCTCACAGCACCTGGACAGTCTAGGAAGCTTTCAAGCCTGTTTTGAGTCTTGAAGGAGCTTGATGGCCTAGAAAACGCGACAGACTGTGCTGTCCTAGATATGAGTTGGTGGCACCAAGCAGAGTTTTCAAAGCTGCCAAGGAAGGGGCTTCTCAAAATGGTCAGGTCAACCTTTTAATGCAGAGGTTCATGAAAGTTATAAGTATCACCCGTAAAGTTCATAAAGGACTATCAGGCTATATCGTTACAACAAACCAATATGGGAAGATGATTGAAATGTAAAGTGTCTAGAAGAGTCAATTGGTATCAGATTTTTGAAACGTCATATCTACAACAGTTGTTCAACGAAGAGTGCTATGAAGTACAGCCATCTATTGAAATCAAATGTCCTGAGACAAGTCAAAGCTGGCAAATTGCAGAGCCTATAAAATTGCAATAGTTCGATCTAAAAACATAGCGATGATTAACCCTACATCTTGTTCTCAAACATACTATCAAGATTATGTCTCAATGTGCATGCCAGAAATACCACCGTCTTATTAACACTTGTAGTATAGATTTTAATGCCGTATAGAGATTACATCATTGTCTCAAATCAACCCTGTAGTAAATCCTTCAATTGCTTATTAAATTCAATACATGATGTTGTATGAAGGCGTGATGAAAATTATGACTGAAGATTGAATTCACTTAAAATGTAGTATTTTGGAAAGCACTGTTCTAGCCGCTAAACTCAAACACAAAATCTTTTTGTAAATTCTCTTCATGGATCTGTGGGTGGCTTATAGATAGAACATTCTTTACCCAAACCTACTGAGAATTAGAGTCTCAAATGGATGAAATATTTCTACAAATGTAATTCAAAAGTATTTTGTATTTCTTACTGATGCAAAATTTCAGATGGAAATATTGACTCACTGATAAAATATTTCAAACTTTCTCTTCAAAATTCCTTCACACCAAGTTCAACTTATTTGCCGACAGGGCATATATGTCAGGATAACTACCACTTACAGGTTAATTGAACGTATATACCCAGAGGCAGTTAATGGTTTGAAAATAATCAAATCACACACACAGAGAACTATAACTTTAACTATGGTAGAATATCTTACATATTTTAGATAAAGATAAGCAGAAACAGTAATATAATAGTGAATGAACGTTAACTCAAAATCTTCTCAACTACATAGTTATGAAAGTTCAGTACTTGGAAAACAAATTTATTATTTAAAAATTTATGCAAAGATATTTTGTTGAAAAGGGCAAGATCCTTCTGACTGGTCTTTAAAAGATTATAAAAATTAAATCAATTATTTAATTGTAACTTTGTTTTCTGGACTGATCGAAACCTGTTTATCAAGTCATTTATTTGGCCATTTTGTACTGCTTCATGATCATCAACATTTTCAGTTAACAGCCTGTGAAAATTTGGTATATTCCCATAAGAAAAGGCAGAATCTAATCCCATTCAATCCTAAAAACATTCACAATTTTAAATTACAAATTGTCGATAGTCTTTATTGCTCCTTACTGCATTTGCACCCAGTAATTGGTATCCAGCTGTGTATACCAGTTACAGGTTCAGCCCCGCCCGTCAGGATGTTTCATGATGTGAAAATCAGCGTCAATGTCATATGCTAAAAGTCATGAATACCTGTTTGGCTTGGTGCTCTCAGCAAAATTAAATCTGAAACCTGGTGCATCGTCAGTTCAGATGCTGTCCTCTAAAGAAACTGACGTCAAAACTAGCATGAAAACATTGGTTATCCTTAATCTGAATTGCAACACTGAAAGTGATGCCTCTCTTGAGATATATTAGGTATCTTGATGGTAAAAACAATCAACGCCCATTGAAAAATGTGCTCACATACACAGAATGTAAAAATAGAACGTATAGTAATTAAGTAAACGGGAAATGATTGGGGCAAAAAGTATTAAATAAGATTTGCATGTGATAAGTTGTTTGCAGTTTTACTCTACTATTTTATTTATTCAGGTACTTATTTGATTCTATCATATAGTATGTCACATGAATATGATTTCACTTCTTAAATCCTTAACTTTAAATAGATAAATTATTACATGCAAATAAAATACAGGACTACGTGTAGTTTAAGGTATGTTAAGTAGCAACTGATCGAAGATTTAATTTTATTTCAGTTTCAAAGAGAATAAAAAAGGTGTTTTGAAGACCTTTTTTTTATATAAATAAAAATCTTTTTAACACATAAAAACTAAGAAAATCTCAAAAAAGGATTTAAAGAATTTTTTTCTTCTTCTATACCTCAATTAACTGACATGTTCTCTTTTGCTGGTCAAATATTTTTGAAAGGTGACATATGTTTCATTCACCATGAATTGAACATTTCATAGAAAAATATAAATTTTAAATGAACAATCTTTGTGCAAATTCTTTTTCATGTTCTGAAATAAAAAACGTGGACTAAAGTGTTTGTCATATATTCTAAAGATTCGTAGTGTTTTTGTCTTGAAGCCCAACGTATTGAACCAAATATAGATTTGAAGTAACAAAGTGAATTGAATAGAGTAGGATAATATAACGGGTGTCCGAAAAATTTGACTCAAATATCAATTACAAATAAACAAATATATTTGCTTACGGTTTTTATACTCCATAATGGAAATGCCAATTTGTGACGGATCTATACGCGGTTCCACTAATCTCTTCTTATATCTTTAAGGTAAATATTTATTTCAACCAACCTTCATCGAGTAAGGGAACGTGATTTATGTAAATGAGGTATATTATATAAATTCGGTTTTCGCAAGTTGGCAGGAAGGGAGTTGTGGAGACGTTGTTGTTGACACGCTGAAGTTGATACGTTGGATGTGGACAAGTAGGAGTTAACATGAAGTTTGAGAATTAGTTGTTAATTGCAGATTGAAAAGCAGTGGAATTAGGTAAATATTACAGAGCGTGGAGCCAACGTCATTTGATCAAGCCGAAGAGAGCACCTGCAAGTTTCCAGTATAGGATCCAATGCATTAAAGGTTCAGGTATTGTGTGTGCATTTGATTAAGTAGAAGCTTGTTATTAGTGTGCGACGTAGTTGTAATTGAGCGTATTCAAGCTGTCTTAGATTCAGTTGAGGTCTGTAGTAGTATCCCCGTGTTTTAGAATTTCACCTTCACACACTACTATATTTCAGCTACCTTAATTAGAATTGTATTGTATCTGCTTGATAATTGTCAATAAGGATTAATAAATTAATTAGATTGAAAACCTGCCTGGGGATTATTCTGTTTCTCCCACACATCTAGCTCGGTTTACAGGTAGGTACGAGGGTTCGGATGTAAGAGGTAACCAAACGTAATCACAAATTTCTTTTTACAATGCATTACTGCAATATATCAACGTGCGCACAAATAGTTACGAGCAAAGTATCAAGTTTATGCGAGATTTCTGGTCCCTTTCTAAGAAATATTCCATTATCAATATCCTGAATGACAGCTGTAACTCGACTTTTCAATTCCTCACTGTTATCAATTGGACATTAAAAAACTCCGTATTCACGAATCCACACTGATTAGAGATCTACGTGGCCAAGGTATTGGCTTCCTCTTTCCATCCACTCCAGGGGAACTCTTCCTCACTGCCGAACTTCTATGAGGTGGTGCCCAATTTACGCTGTACATGAGCTGCTGTTTTAAATTCTACAACTTCTGCTAGCTGTGACGGTGAAGTCATTTTGAAGGAAGAAGTTTGAAGAACGGGAATATTGCGCCATCTAGTATACATTTCATTAAAAAGAAAAATTTAATCCCTTCTTTATTGAACGTAAGAAAACCATGTAAAAAATCTCTTTATGTTCATTCATTTTTGAAAGCGCAACTGTACTTTTCTTGTAGCCTATATATATTGCTTGAAGAAAGTTCGTATGAGAAGTTTTTAATACATTGTTCTCATTGTAAATAAAAATTCCTTATAATTAAAATTTACATTTTGTGACATTAATTGATTATTAACGAAGCTCCTTAAAGTAATACGGGGACAATTACAGGTAGACGTTTTTATTTTGCACCCCCACTCAAATTACCAGGTCGACACTTTAACTTACACACCACTTTATCTCAGTGTTAGGACATTCATCATCGAAAGATTCACGTACGTAAGCTTTTCTGTGTGATTGGTGGATTTTACTTTACTTCAGGACACAAACCTACAAAACGACAGAAACATCGTTGACTACATGACCGTGATCATACTGCTACCGCGGTCACCATTTTGTGATTGAAACCACACAATAAGAACATTACTCCATATACTTTATTCTCATGCATTAATTTTTTTAGGGTGGAAATGTTGTTGTTGTTGTTACTTATGCCACCTGTCTGACGTAGTCAGATCGAGCCCCACTAAATGCATCATGGCAACGTGCTAGATCTACGACTTTCGTTAACCTAAGCTTTGAGCCCCCCTGACAGTGACAGTACAATTTTACTCGGAACAACATAATAGATGGTGACACCATTTGGACCCACAGATTTAACGAGCACTTACTCCGTGTTTACTCGGCTGGTGGCATTGGGCATTGAACACATGCCTTACGGTCTGGAGTCCAATACTCTAACCACTAGGCTATCCACGGCCCCAGGAAGGATATATATTTCCCATAAAGTCAGTGAGAATGAGATTTATAATATCGTCCCACTATACAACACAAAACTATATTGGCAACATACCTCATAATTTGAATCTCGATCAATTGACGAGAAGTACACAATAATGGGCATGCTAATGATCCAATGTCCAGAGACCATACGCTGAGCCCGATACAACCTTTTGCTCCAACCGTTGAAAGATTTCAGCTCTTCCGTGTCGATCAGTTTGGACCATTTCCACCATCTGACGGCTTCTCTTTTCTGTTGTCCTGCATCGATCGTTACACCTGTGGAGGAGGGGTTCTAACCGGCACCCCTCTCTCTCTCTGTCCGGCACGTCTCTAGGTGTGGGGGGAAACAAAGCATCACCAACAAACTCCATAATAACAATTAGATTCATTAAGACTTTGAACACACACTTAAACAATCAAGAGTGAAATTATAAGAAGAAACCTAGGAGTGATATCTAAAGGGTCGATTATTCCTAATATTCAATTCTAAGTAAACCCGACTACCAGAAATAGATAAGGAGAACAAGCCTTAATGCAGAGATAGCTAATTATACTATCTTAAATCTTCAATCTAATAATTTTATCTCCGAAATTACCTTCTAAACGCGTGCTAGGTTTGTGAAATAAATACTTCAGTGTTGCCACTTACTTGACAGCTTCACGGCTCCTTCTCTCTTACATCTACAAAACATAGACTTTATATAGTCAAAATAATTGACATATATCTATCTCGTGTTTTTCTTCAAAGGCTGTGAATTAAAGTAAATGCTAGCCCCAAAGTTTCCCCCAAGAGGATTAGATGATGAATGGAATAGTCGCGAATAGACCCGTCACACACCCGATAGCCAGAGGTCATTTCCCTCATTGATATCTCTACTTAGGTAGTAGCAAAGAACTTCATCTCTAACTGGATATTATACTTTGGAGTACACTGGTGTCCAAAAGTTAAGCATAATTGATAATTATGTGAATAAAGAAGGAACTGTAAATCAGAATGGCGGGAAATGTGATATGTGTGTGTAAAATGGTTATAAAATAAGGAATCAAATCAAAAGAATAATAATAATTAATTTTATTATCCAAAGTAGCAGTTTGAAAGAAAACTGAGCATAGCAAGGATTCACACTTTAAAGAAAAGATGACAGAAAACATTAAATAAAATACTAATGCTAATAAGGCGGGTGGTCACCTCTGACAGCCAGGTACGCTGCAGAGCGATTTACCATATTTGCTATGGGATGATGAATGAGTTGTAGGCTCAAACGGTTCCAAGCTTCTTGGAGAGCTGTCTTCAGTTCTGTAATGGAGCTTGGTGGGTACGAAAGGGCTGCAACTTGTCTCCCGAGCATATTCCATACATGCTCGATAGGATTTAAATCAGGGGAGTTCACAGGCCACGACATGCGCTGGATATTTTCCGTTTCATGTAAGTCATCAATCAACACGCTCGGTGACATGGCGCATTATCAAGACCGACAGCAGATCGAAAAAAGTAAACATAAGGCTCAAGAACTTCGTCTCTGTATCTTTGAACAGTCACAGACCCCTTGTCAAAGAAATGGAGGTCTGTGCGGACGTCCATCATGATGCCTGCACATGCCATTACTCCCCTTGATGGAAAATGATGTCTTTCCGTTATGTTTCTTGGTTCAAAACGTGCTCCACGTTCTCTCCATATCGCTGCCCACCGAGAATCACTACTCAGACTAAACCGGGACTCGTCAATGAACATTACATTGGCCCACTCTCCCACACTCCAATGTTGATATTTCAAACTCCAGTTTAAATGAGTGTGTTTATGCCCAGACGTGAAGGGAATGCAAACTGCTGGTCTTCTGGCATACAGGCCAGCATGATTGAGTCTCCTTTAAACAGTTTGTCTCAAAATTCATATTCCTGTGGCGACTGTGAGCACCGAACCCAGTGCGCTGGCACTACTGCCCCTCAGACGTCACGCACTTATTACCAGATATCGGTCTTGGCGAGGGGTTATGACTCCTGGTCGACCCGATACTGGTTGTCGGGTAACATCTCCCGTTCTTTGAAACCTCTGCCAAAGTCTTGAGATCACAGACTGGTCCACATTGAGATTTCGAGACACTTCGGTTTGTGATCGTGAGGATTCCAGCATTTCAACGATTCTTCCTTTCGTAAATATGTCCAATTTTCGTCTTTGTGCCATCATTCACTTTGTTTGATGGTTAACAGCGTTATTTCGCACAGCAGTTGCACGAAACTTGTCTGAACTGCCGATAATGCGTAAATCGGTTTCTCCGCATTCCGAAAAGCGCCGGTGTTTCGCGCAGGAATAGTTTTACGAATATTTACTCCATGTTTTTCGCATTATACGATGTATGCTTAACTTTTGGACACCAGTGTGCATAACTGCTGGCCACCGTAAATGCAATACCCTGAAGGAAGCAGGCAAAATAACATGAAATTTACAACATGCATTAGTAGAGGTGAGATATGCAAATGATTAGAATTTCAGCGCAAACACACATCACGCACGCCTGTGGTGTCAGAACAAAGCGCTACGTAAGGCTTGGAGATTTCGACTATTTCAAGTTCGGCAATTGTGTTTTTTTTCTAAAAACGATCAGTTATGACTCGTGAAAAACAGCGATCAGCTTTTGATCAAGTATCCAAATTCAACAGAGGAAGGATAGTGGCCTACCAAGATTGTGTATTATTTTTCAGGAAAATCGGTAGTCGTGTTGGACGAAACCAAACATTTGTAATGCGGATATGTGACCATTGGATGCAGGAGGGTACTACGGACCGACGTGGTTGATCGCATCCACCTCAGTGCACCACTTTACGTGAGGACAGGTAAAGTATGCGCAATGGCAGTGACAGATCGCTCAGTCACATCACGAACCATAGCACAGCACATTGATTCTGTAACGCATCATTCAGTGTCTGCGCGTACCATTCAATACCTTTTACAGAAGAGTGGTCTGTCCGCAAGATGTCCATTGCTTGGACTATCCTTGACGCAGAACCACAGACGTCTCCGCCGCCAATGGTGCGATGAAAGAAAGATGTGGGCGGCAGAATGGAATGAAGTTGTCTTTACTGGCGAGTCACTCATCTGTCTGCAACACCACGATGGTCGGATTCAAGTCTGGAGACACCGTGGAGAGAGAATCCTGAATAGCTGCGTTATATACCACCACACTGGTCATGCAACGTGTATTTTGGTATGGGGCGGTATTGGATATCACTTATCACTCTCGCACTCCTCTAGTATGCATTGCCGGTACTTTAAGCAATCAGCGATACTTCTCCAAGGTGTTGGAGCCAGTTGTCCTTCCTTACCTTCATGTCTTGGCCACAGCCATATGCCAATAGGATAATACACGACCACAATTCGTGCTTCGTCAATTACCAGATTGAACTGCTTCCCTGGCCGGCTCGCTTTCCGGATCTTTCGCCGATAGAAAACATGTGGTTCGCCGATGCACAACGATTGACCCAGATTACACCCCGAGCTGCCCCGCCAGATTAACTTTAGCAACGTGTCTAAACTGCTTTGTCTGCTGTACCCCAAGAACACATCTGAAGTCTTTTTGAATCAATGCCGAGGCGTGTGGCAGTGGTGATCTCCAACAATGACAGCTACTCTGGCTACTAATTCTGGCATGATCTTCACGTCACATAAGTCTATAATTTTAATCTTTTGATACTTGGTCAACATGTTATCTACAAAATCAATTTTCTTGTGCTATCTCTTGTCTTTCTTGGTGTTGCATTTACGGTGGCCAGCAGTGTATGTATATAAATTGCTTTTAAATTTATTTGAAACTGTAGAAATGATACAAATTCTCTAGAAATGATAAGAAAAAATTTAAAATGAACAAAAATTCCACATTTAATGTATCATTTTTCTTCGCATTTTAATTTTAGCTGAATGATAAAAGATATTAATCTTAATTTATGCTAAGAACAAAAACAATTGTTGTACTTAAATTCTTATTAGCTGATGCAAAAATCTTCGTTAAATATTTGCGAACCTTTTCGAGAGTAATGTATTTTATGTGTCACAGGATGTTGAAGTTTATAGTTTCTTCTACGCAAATGATTAAAATTTATCTTCCTGGCACACAAATAAGACCATTTTTTTTTTTTTGGATTGCGAGTGCTTTTCTTTTAAAAGAAATTATTCTCTGACTCATGACAGTTTTAATTTGTATAGGATCAAATAAAAATATCTTAGCATATAGAAATTAATCAAACACATTCCAAAAATCTAACTTTGAGCACTTTTTAATTTAAATTCTGCTGATTGTTTTTTTAACTGTTTCGTTTTGTTTTAATTAATTTTTCCCCTGTATCAATGCTATAAATATTTTTATAGTTTTTATATAACCTTTTATCTTTCAATAAAACGATAACAACTTGTTTTCTCTCGTGGAAACTTATTTATTATATCTCTGAAACTAAATGTACGGCAGATATTAAATGTATTTCTAAAGGTAATCACTTGTAGTGGAACAGAAACAAAGCTATGAACTTCTTACTATAATTAATAGAATATTATCGCATAGATACTTTGAAAATAGACATCGGGAAAAAAATTTCAAAGCTAGTTACTTAAAAGGATTTGTTTCTTTTTAGAAAAAATAATTACTTGTAACAAATAAAAATATGCAAAAGTTCTTCACTTGAAGATTATTGCATCGGTTTAATCAAATGATTACTTTCCTGAAGTTTTTTTAATGTGTCTAATTAGAATCGCAATCGTGTTTTTGCTAAAGCTCATGAATAAATAATCTGTTGAATATTTAGCCGTTCTTCAATTATATAGATCATACATATAAAATTCTCTTAAAAATATTATTGCAACACAAAAATTGTTTAATGCAATTCCATAATTTTTTGGTGAAAAATAAATAAAAAATATTTATATATTTTGAAAACATTAACTTTTTGGGAAAATTGCTTCTATAATAAACATTTTTTTACTTATACATAGCTAAAACCAAAAAAAGGATTTTTGAGGAGAAATTAGTTTATGAATGAATTTAATCATATTTTAAAATATCAATGTAGAAAGGTTTTTCATTAATATCAGTTTTTATCTCAATTGATAGTAACTCTGAAAAAAAAAATATGAATGTTTCCAAATTCTTAGCTCACGAAGTCTGTGCAGAAGTCAGATATATATGCAGGTGTCGTGAATTCTGGCATCACGCTTTAGCATCTCGACTAATTTGACAATAACACTTTTAATTTAATGTAAATATGTAATTACTAATGTTTATTTTAATTCTTTCATGCAGCGGTGTGACATCGTATTTTGGCCAACATGCATTGTGTAAAAACTCGAGAGATGGGTTTCCGGACTTTATCAATAAAATCACTTACTTGTTCTACTCATTTGGTTTGCGATAAATTTACGTCTGTCTTTTTTCTTACCTGGTATTACAGTATTTATTTGGACTCTGAACATCGTTTTTGGCCAGTGGAAAAATAAGGTAGGCTTGATTACTGTTACTTTTGAAGCTAAGCCTATAAATTTGAACTCGCAATATGAAAAATATTATAGTTACAGAAGTATTTTTCATAAAATTGAATGTTTTGAAATTATGTCTTACTTTCTTCATTTTTTTGACAAACGATTGCATTTAAATTTTATTTTATTACTATTCTTAAAACATTTTACGTGTATGTTCTAAATCACCTGATACTAAATATTAAATAATTTTTGCTTTTAAACATCACATTTTCGAAGGTAGTTAGTCACCTTAAGTGTATCATGACAGTTCTGGAAGAACTGTTCCTTCTTTGCAGCATTTCATTGGTACCATTTGGACATAGATGACAAAAGAAAAGTATTTTGCGAATCAAAAACATATATTTATAGCACTCGTGATACCATTGATGCATTAATAAACATAACACAACAGGTTTTGTATTTACAAGAAATCAAAGGTTCTTGTTTATAATAGTTGTTTATAGAACTGATTCAAAGTTTGTACATATTATTGATTCTTGAAGATATATTCGATTTTTTTTTTATATTTTCTAAAACAAATGTATAATTATTGGGCTCTGTTTCTATATTTGAATTAATTGTACTGTACTCGAAGAATTCTAATACACTCAATTTTAAAACACATACTGAGAACTAAAATATCCTTTCTTTCTAAGATATATAATTACTTATAAACACATTATCGTGTTTTGCTCGAGTGTGACGTTGATGAAAATTCAATCAATTAATAACCTCGGGGAGATGTTGAAATAAGTAGAATCTATCAATTTTATCAAGCATTTGTTTATTCGTTTATAAAATATTGCAGGACACTCAATAATTTAAATGTTTTTTTAAACTGCCCAAGATATACTAACCTTTGAAGTAGTATTCTAAATTTTGTATACAGATGATAACACTTTGTAGTTTGTTATATCGGCAATAACATTTATTCTATGAATGTTTTAGACATTTTCAAAGTTTGATGGTATTTTTTTTTATGAATATATTAATATCGTACAATTACAGCCCTGAAGTACATATCACATAAAGAAGTAATACATTCGAAAGAAGCAAATAAAAAAACTTTTATAACGTAACCACCTAATTTCATTAAATTCTAACATTAATTATCAGCTGATACAAGAAAAATACAGTATTTCACATGTGATCTAACTCATTTTTTATGTTTAATGAAA
This sequence comes from Trichonephila clavata, assembly GCA_019973975.1. Taxonomy (NCBI): domain Eukaryota; kingdom Metazoa; phylum Arthropoda; class Arachnida; order Araneae; family Nephilidae; genus Trichonephila; species Trichonephila clavata. The sequence goes on along the minus strand of BMAO01006069.1, from coordinate 56,242 downwards.
ACTTAGCCGAAGGTTGTTTTTTTTAAAAATTAATGGCAGACCTGTGATGTTGCCTCAAAAACAGTGTCAAAACGTATATGTACAAATTAATTAGAATTTATTATTCTTTTAAATAAACGTTATTTAGCGAGGGTGTGTTCAGTATGTATTGAGATTAATTTACGCTGAGTGGAAAAGAACACTCTTAAAAAACCACTCGATTGGCTAAATAATGAAAAACAAACTTGAAATACTTCTTTTTACAGCTGTCATGAACAATATTTGAAGCTCACATTTACTTCTAAAACATATTTTCTTTTTTCTCCTTCTCCCCCTCCTACCCTTTCACAAATCTACCCTTACTCTTAAAAAAAAAATCAGTATCTTCTTTTGCCTCGGTCATATTTTTACTCGCCCCAGGGGAAGCTGTGTACAAAGGCTATAATCCAAAAGATTTTTTTTTTCTTTTTTCAATCCTTCTTTTATTTAAAGCTTTCTGCTAACTTTCTTAAAGATGGAAAAAAAGAAGGGAGGGGAAAAAAGAGCTTTAGGTTTTCTTTTTGTTGCAGAATAATTAGAGAAGATGTTTAGCAGAATACCAAGGAATGAAAAAAATAAGCATATTTATCTTCGTTATTTATTTAAATGGGTTTATTTTTTTGTTTGAAAAAAAAAACTTGAAGAAACAAACTAAATACGGCAAAACATTAAGTTAAATTGTCTCTACATCATTTAAAGTGACGACTTCACTCTCCGGGTTGCTTCAGATACATCATAAAGATTTTCACGAGAGAAAAAAATTATTGTTCTAGCATATTTTTGCTTTTTTTATAATTTATATGCCAACCTAGCACCATTTTTAATTTCATGTGAAATATGTTGGAATTTATTTGATGATGTTTTTGACCTTGTGATGAATTTGTGATTGATTCCTCACTATTTCCTTATTAAAATCATCATCTAGCGTCTTTCCATTTATATCAGTGCTTCTCAGAGTTTCAATATTCGCCACCCAATATTAAAACATAATTTTTAACAACCCCACCCCTCCACACAATAACAATGTGTTGAATTCATTAATACTATACTTTGACTTTAAAACTACAATACGACTTCAAGCTCTTAAGTGCCACCGTCGGATGTGTAAACGTCTCGCTCAACCAAAGCATTAATTTTCTGGACGTCTTTCGAAGTACAATCTTTTTCTTGTCAGTGCTATCCACAAAACTACTCCGAAGGCTTTGGAATGTAATAACATGACCCTGACAGTGTTTGCGAAGGATTTACTTATTTCAGAGGGTTTATTTATTCCTTTTCTTCCCCCCCCCATACATCACATTTACGCCCCTACGTTTAAAACGGTGGCATTGGAGAGAGAATTACGTAAATTGTAACAGGCAATAAAATTATTAATCATAAACCATACAAATTAACTTGATAAGTGTTAATTTTTGTATATAATTTTATATATAACAAGCCCATGGGGTCACTAGTTAATATTAAACTTGTTGTTAATCTAGAATTGTGGAATTAACTATAAAATACATTTTGTGCAGTACTGATACAAATATAAATTTATTATATGAGTGTAAGTGTGTGTTAAATTATTATGTCAGAATGTATTTTTTGTTTGCTTACTTTCAGTAAATTTATAGTTTTTTTTAAATAATATTTTCTCTCGACTTTTCGATATGCTCGACCCCCTCGTAGATTTCTCACTACCCCTTAAGGGGCGTGCCCCACAGTTTGAGAAACGCTGATTTATATTGAAAATAAATATTATCAGTCACAAAAGTTGTCATACACCCAACGAAAAATAAGTACTTATAAAAGTATAATTCCTACAAGGAAAACATTGTTTCATTCTTAAAATATATAAGTATAGCTCAAATCATTTTCAAGACTTCTCTAAGCCAGTGAAATATGCAAAAATGCTGATATGAGACATCTCAAAAATGGGCCCACAGAGACAGTATCACGTGACTTTGAGCTTACTGTAAGAAGTTTTAATTTTGAGTCGTATATAGTAATTGTTCTGCTTGTTTCTCTTTTTGAAAACATTGTTCTTGGATATTCATTGTAAAATAAAGAGAAATAAAATAATAGGGCGTGAGGGAATTTTATCCAGCCATTCACCACACAAATACAATTCGAGAAAAGAGACACGAGAAACCAAGTATAGGGAAAAAAAACACGGATAAATATGATAGGGATGTTACAAGTACGTGTTTGTGAGAATAGAAAGAACTTTTACTTCCACACATTATATAAATGGATCTAAGGGAAATATAGGTGATCTATTTAGTTATAAATTTTCTTTAAAAATAAATAAATAAAAACTCAAATTTTAAATTTTTTAATGCTTGCGATGAAACAAGGTTGTTATTTGAAAAAATGATTGCCTTCCGTCAGGCGCGCGAATCCCTGAGATACGTAACAAAAATAATTTGGGTGTCACGTCCACACGGTGAGTGGGAACGCCTCCCTCCTTCTTCTATCTGTCTTTCATCACTCCCACTAAGGTTTAGTGCTAAGGGAAGTGGTCTAACGCTGTACAATTTGGGCGGCAGAGACCCTTGAATCTGATGGATGCAGCGCACCCAACAACGTAATTTTCTTATGCCGTTAAAATTTTTCTTTGATTTTTACGTTTTTATCTGTAACATAGAGTGTAGTTTTCAGTTTTATGCAACAATAACTGGAGACAAGTATTTTGCATTTTCTCTAAGATGATTTTTCTGCTGGAAACTGAGAAGCATCTGAAACATACCACGCAAAGATGTCCTGAAAGTAACATATCCCATGCTTCGTTGATTACAATTCAGGATTGAAAATTTTCTGGTGCACACCCCTTTGTTCAAGACGAAAAAATAAGAGAAAAAACACCAATAACTCTGGAAAGCAAGTACTTTTCTTGTCAGAAAAAAACAAGACAAGATGTGAATTAAAATTTTGTTGTGTAAAATGCGAAAAATTCATGTTCCTTGAGCTTTGTAAGATGATTTGTGAAGACTGCAACAAAGGATCTCACTATGCAAATAGGTAGTGGTGATTAAATTGAAATTTCTGGTCATATCTTAAAGTCAGTGTGTGCAAAAATAATATATTAAAAAATGCTTTCAGCATTAGGCATTTTTTTATTATTTTATTTATAGATGTAATTAGTTTTGTTCATTGAGGTGACTATCAAAGAAAAATTCAAATTTCCTATGATTTTCTTAATTTTATTTTCCGATATACCAATTCATACTTGAATATACGTTTTTTTCTTTTTTTTTATAAATGTTGTTAGGCCTCATTTCTGCTTTTCTCTCCAACCTTTTTAATGTATCCTAACTCCCTTCCAGTACATCATTTAATACCTAACTACCATTGAATGCTTGGGTGTTACAGGTAGATAGGTACTTCTATCTATTATCTATTACTTCGGTAACAATCCTTCATTTTGCTATAGATTATACTTAAATAACGAATTTCAGTAACAGACACTGCACCTTAGGTCAATAATTTAAATATTTTATTGCGATTTAATATCAAATCCCCCCCACCCAATAAATTTATTTAATCATCTTCAAATATAAGTATGACATGATGCATCTAAGAGATACTGCGCGCCTATGGATGCAACTTCTTAAAGAAAACCTAGCGGAAGGTTAAAATACACGTAAAAAATGTTTATAATTTGAATTTACATTAAGTTGTATCCCATATGTATATTCTATTTTTGAATAAATGATATTTATTATTTATTGATAAACATCGTATATTGAGATGCCTTATTTTGACACACAGAAACAAACAATAATTTTAAAAAGCGCTTATATTAACTAAGAAATTTGATTTGCTTAACAAATAGACTAATTATATAACTAAGACAAAGCCAACTGTTTCCTTAATACCATGTGGAGACCCTCTGGATTAAGTCCACTTGATCTGAGTTTAATTCTTTTTCGTTTCACTCCTTCTTTAGGTCTAAATGTCTTTCTCTAGGAAAAAGAAAGAACGGGATCTACAATATCTAGATAAAGGACGTCTACAACTCAGAAAGGATTTATTTCGTTAATTCTCTGCGATCTATCTCTTTTTTTTTCCCTTCATCTTCTGACGAGGACATAATTCATTTTTTTTTCTTCACCCAACCCTTTCGGCGAGTCTTTGCGTCGCTAAAGGTAACAGGGACCACCTTATTTTGGCAACATATCTGCATATTTTCTGATTGTCATTAATATTACTTATAGGAACCTTGTATCATAAACAACTCCGACCAAAGCCTTTCACAAAAAGGAAGAGTTAATATAAATGTGGAATACTTACATAAGAGAAACAATTATTTCTAAACTATTTGCTTAACATTTGTTTACGTAACCATTAATATGTTTTATTTATTTTCAATTTGTACGGATAAAATATCTTTTGTTTCTTCGATATTTTCTTTTATTCAAGATTTATTATATTCTCTTTCAAGGTTATTCAAAGTACATTTTAACGCATAAACATGCTACAGTATTCCATATCTTAGTCAAATGCAATATAATTAACATGAGACACAGGGATGCCTTAAAGCATGGGCCTGGCCACAGGCCCTTGCCACAATGGGGGCCTCGTCTCGTTCTTGACTCAGCCTTATTAAGATCATGTTTCGAATAATTTCAATGGTCAAATGTTACTTCTGGTTGTATCCTCTAAAAAACTAGGAATTTTGGACGATAAGTCATCTGGCTACAAGTAATGACATTCGTCCTTATATATATATGCCTCTGCCTACCATCATACACCATAATTACTCGTTCTGTCAAAGGGCTGCAACAGGTCGAGCCCATTTGTGAGATGAAAAGTCTGCATATGTGCAAATTTTTGTTTCGGTAATTATTTGTAAGAGTATTTGACAACGTATGCTATTATTTACTGTTAATTTTTAAGGGTCATAGGTGAGGCCTATAATTGTATAAAGGGCCCAGGGGCTACTTTTGTATAGTTGCTCAGGGTATACATTTATGTGAAGGCCCAGGGCTTAAAGAAGTCTGAATACGTCCTATCTTATTATAATTCATATACTTATTTATGATTACTTAATTTTTTAAAAATAAATTTTTAAATAGAAGCAAACACTTCAGTTTGTTGAAGGTTTCAGTTTTTCACTTTGTGATTTTATGTAAGCTAATCACATTATCTCAAAGAATTTGTTAAATATTTTGAAAAAAAATTGTTAATTTTTTTTTATTGTTCCTTGCAAAGTAGCAGAATGTTTGCCGTTTAATTTATATGGTCTGATTTCAAATAAATATTTGAAGAATAAGTTAAACCAATACTTTTAGTTCCATTTTGATTTTCATAACTTTAATATAACAGAGAAAGTTAAAAAGTAACTTCTGTGAGCTTTATTCTATTAAAAGATACCAAATACCAAACCTAATATATTGCTTTCTTTTATAAGAACACTGAAAATTTTTTTGAAGATAAGAGAGAGAGAGAGAGAATTATTTCTAAATAGATATTATGTGTGTTTAAAAATATGTCATAAATCTTATATTTTTAAACTAAGATATCGACACATTTATCTCAGTTACACAATTAAAAAAACCTTTTTTGATAACATTCTAGTAATTTCTGTTTTAGGAAGGAATATTTAGTATATAAAATATATAGCCTTAACACAGTTTTCTCTCTGATGTTAAGTTACTTATTATGATATCTTGTTAGTATTTTAATATTATCATTACTATCAATAGAGCTACAAAGATCTTTAAAATCAAAATTCTAAGCAAATAATTTTTTTAAATTCCTATAAAATATTTCTTTACTATTTTTAATTTTCTTCCATTGTGCTTATATATCATGCAGACAACGTATCGTAATAATACATTTTGTCGTATTTATTTATGTATGTAAAATTAATTTCTTTTGTAACTATGAGGAATTGAATAAAACTTTTATGAAATTTAGTAGTTCCGAAAATTATAAACATAATTTTTTAATACTTTATAAAAAAACTGAAATTTAATGTATTTTTTCGCAATGTTTTTTGGTTTAATATATGCTTTATTGGTTTTGAAAAAAAAGTTTTACCTATTAGTTATAGCATAACTTCTTGGTATTTTATCAACCCATATATTAAAAAGTTATTTTCTAACTCTGTAATCTTTTTTTAGTGTCTTTGAATACATTAAGTATGATTATGCGCTTTTTTTAATCCTCAAGGAATAAATAAATGTATTTATTTATAAATGTATATGTATAAAAAACAATCCATTATTAAAAATTAAACAAACGGAATAATATTTTAACTATTAAAAGAGAACTTCTATGAAATATAATAGTTTATTATCAACAGGAAAAATTTGAATTCTTTTATGAAAACTAAAACCTTGTTAGTGAATAAATTCTGATTTTTTTCCGCATAGATCAAAACAAATCCTGTAAAATTAAAAAAAAAAAACAACTAGCATATAAAATATGTATAAGGATATACTTAAATAACTTAAACTAATGGATATTTTTAATGTGAGAAAAAAATGACAGTATTTCAGAATGCGCATCACTTAAATAGTTAATTGTACAAGTTTGTCTCAAAAAATGTTTTTTAATATATTTCTTTGCCTTTTAGGGAAATAAAGTTAATGAATGTTAAAATTTAACTATTTTATTTACAATGATAAATTTTACTCTTTTTAGTTTGAATTTCATACTTATTAATGTTTCTGTTTCAAAAATGTGCTAAATATTTTTTCATTTATTTTAACAAAAATGAAAACGAAAGTTATGAAAAGTAAACCTACAAATAACATTTTATGATCTCCGTGAAAATATGTTTCTACAAATTCTTTTTGTACCATACTAATTGTAGCTTTGGGTTGTGTGGGTCTATTACAATATATATATATATATATATATATATATATAATAAATATTTATATTATAAGAATATAATGATAAATATTTATGATAACTGCTTATATATACATATATATGGAAACATTAATTTACAAATCAAATTAAAAAGAAAATATTTGGCTAGTTTAATGTCCTATATATTAAATGTGTAAAAATTAGAAAAAAACTGGTTAATCCACCTACTGAGTACTTTGAACTTTCTTAAAAATTTGCTGCTGAAAGGCTAAACGAGTTTTATTTCAGTAATTCTGCTTAAAATGTAATACAATATTTTCTTTTATTCTTCAATATCAACAAATTGTACGGAATTTATTATATTAGGAAAGATAACTTATTTTGCTCTCTTTGAAAACCTGTGGAAAATGTCTTTTAGATTTGTTTCTTTATCTCCGGCAAACAACTTGTGAATCTCAAGGGATATGTATTCTATAGCTTAAAAATCATTGTACTCCAGATATGAGAAATGTACCAATAAATTTGAAAACATATTTTATATTTTGCAGGAAAAATAAAGAGTTAGATGCAATACCAGAAAAACAAAAACATTTTTTAAAGTGATAATGAAAAAGGAAAAGGTGACCTTATGAATTTATATCCACAGTGAAAATCTGAATCTCCTTTCTATCCTTGGCAATTTAGTTTATGTAGGTGAGTACTTAAGACTCGTAAAGTACATCACTGTTGTGCGATAAACACCTGTTTTGCATAACTTAATTTTATTTATTGGCTTTAGTTTTGCTTCAAATGTTGTATTGAGAATTCTAAGCATTAGAAAAAACCTTCGCGTCATTAGGGAAGAGCCATTTAGAACAAAATGGCTCAATTTGTCAAGGAGCTTTTCGCTAGAACACGCTTACTCTCTAGTGTTTAGTCTTTTTGCTTTCCGAAAGTGATTGTCGTAAGAAAATATTATGAGATTTTGAGAAAATCAACTTTTAAATCAATGAAAAGAAAGTAAGTTTCATGCTTTATGATAGTCTACTTAGTTGATATTCTTCTTTGCTTTGGTTTTTGGTTGAATGTTTTATTTTTATTTTCTGTAATCACACTATATTAACTGATGCAAAGATTAACATGCGTATAACGACTCAACATTTTGTTTACTTCTTGTTTATATTTACATATGTACTGTTTTTTTAATAGCAATCATAGCTCAACTTTTTAACATATACATATGAACATATTTAAAAAATTACATTTTCGGACACAGTATAATTTATTAAAAAAATCAGTAAAAATATGAATTAAAATTCTTTATATTCTTACAAAATTTGTATAAAATAGTGTCAATAATGTGTATCGCATATATAATGCATTTATATTACTCTACACTGATGTCAAAAAGTTAAGCATAATTGATAATTTTGTGAAAAAAGAAGGAACTGTTAATCAGAATGGCGGGAAACGTGATATGCGAGTGTAAAATGATTATAAAATAAGGAAGCACATCAAAAGAATGATAATAATTAATTTTATTATCCACAGTAGCAGTTTGAAAGAAAACTGAGCACAGCACGGATTCACACTTTGAAGAAAAAATGAAAGAAAACATTAAATAAAATACTGATGCTGCAGTTTAATAAGGCGTGTGATCACCTCTGACAGCTAGACAAGCTGCACAGCAATTTACCATACTTGCTATGAGATAATAAATGAGTTGTGGGCTCAAACGGTTCCAAGCTTCTTGGAGAGCTGTCTTCAGTTCTGTAATGGAGCTTGGTGGGTGCGAAAGGGCTGCAACTTGTCTCCCGAGCATATCCCATACATAATCGATAGGATTTAATTCAGGGGAGTTCGCAGGCCACGACATGCGCTGGATATTTTCCGTTTCAAGTAAGTCATCAATCAACACGCTCGGTGACATGGCGCATTATCATCCATTAATATGAAGTCAGAACCGACAGCACCTCGAAACAAGCGAACATAAGCTCAAGAACTTCGTCTCTGTATCTTTCAGCAGTCACAGACCCCGTGTCAAAGAAATGGAGGTCTCTGCGGCCGTCCATCATGATGCCTGTCCATACCATTACTCCCCTTGATGGAAAATGATGTATTTCCGTTATGTTTCTTGGTTCAAAACGTGTTCCATGTTCTCTCCATATCGTTACCCTCCGAGAATCACTACTCAGACTAAACCGGGACTCATCACTGAACATCTGGCCCACTTTCCCACACTTCAATGTTGATATTTTCAAACTCCAGTTCAAACGAGCGTCTTTATGCGTAGACGTGAAGGGAATACAAACTGCTAGTCTTCTGGCATACATGCCAGCATGATTGAGTCTCCTGTAAATAGTTTGATTCAAAATTCGTATTCTTGTGGCGACTGTGAGCACCGAACCCAGTGCTCTGGCAGTACTGCCTCTCTGACGTCGCGCTCTTATTACCAGATATCGGTCTTGGCGAGGGGTTATGACTCCTGTTCGACCTGATACTGGTTGTCGGGTAACATCTCCGGTTCTTTGAAACCTCTGCCACAGTCTTGAGATCACAGATTGGTCCACATTCAGAATTCGAGACACTTCGGTTTGTGATCGTGAGGATTCCAGCATTCCAACAATTCTTCTTTTCGTAAACATGTCCAAGTGGCATCTTTGTGCCATAATTCACCTTGTTTGATGGTTAAGGTATCCGATTAGGTTAAAAAAGTGTTTTTTGATAAAAATGTCGAATTTTTGTTTATGATTGTTAAACAAAGCCCCAAACTTTAAGATTCTAAAAGAGTCTTTATTTTAATTTTACTTAAATTAAAACTCTAGATATAGCAATTTTAATAAGTCATAGTAGTTGAAAACGAAACCGGAAGTAATGTCATCTGGACCGGAAGTGCAGTGTTTAATTATTATTTCCCAAAAATGTAATTTTAAAAACCAAAATGTTAATTATCTGTTTACTAAGCCACAGTTTGCTAATAATTATTTCAAACAATTTAGTTGCAAACGATTGGCAACGGTATTTTAATACTATCACTATTCCGTATTTGTTTACATTCGACGTTACATTTACCACGCCTATCTTAATTCTGTTTTTTTTTTCTATATTTTGCATTAATTTTAGAATTTAAATTTTTTTAATTTAATCTTAAATTTATTTTAAAATAAATTAAAAAAAGAAAGTTTCATGGAAACCAAAATACATACACTGAAATTGCTTCATGCAAGTAAGAAATTATTACCACCAGTTCACTGAAGCTGCAGCATTATCAGGTAAATGATGATGAAAGTAATACAGAAAATTTAACTGGAAACAGGTTGATTGATCTGGAAATTTTAATTGGTACTTTTTCCTTATTGTGTTGCCCAACTAATAAGTGTACAGCAGGAAGCCTTTATCTTGTGAAAGATTCAAGGTTTGGATTATCTTCAAACTTTTCTTTGCACTGTGAAAATTGCAGTTTCGTATCGGCATTTTGTACTTCTAAAAAGTTAGACAAAATGAATGAACTCAATACTCGTTTTTTTATGGCTTAAGATTGATTGGTAGAGGTGTCTGAGCAGGAAGAAAACTTTGTGATGTTTTGAATCTACCTCCCTTTCTATCAAAGCTTGCATTCAGCCAACAAGAAAAAAAAATCCTCAGTGCTGCTACTTCCATTGGAGAGAAAATAATGAATGAAGCAGCAAAATGTATTATGCAATTTAAAAAATCTATACATGATACTGTAAATTGTGGTGTTTCGGTGGATGGTACCTGGCAGCGTCGTGGTTTTTCTTCGCTAAATGGTTGTGTTAGTGCAATATCTGTCGATACTGGGAAAATTGTTGACTTTGAAACTTTATCTCAGTTTTGTAGAAAATGCAATTCAAAGACGGAGCAACAAAATGTGAAATCGCGGCGTAATCAACATAAAGGATCTTCATCCAGTATGGAACCGGTTGGGGCTTATCGCATTTTTGAGAGGTCGGAAGATCATAGAATGTTACGATACACTGACTATTATGGGAATGGAGATTCCAAAGCTTTTGATGACGTGAAGAACATTTACGGGAAAGATTCTGTTACGAAGCTAGAATTCATTGGGCATATTAAAAAAAGAATTGAAACAAGGCTTCGAAAATTGAAAAGCAGAAATATAGAACTCGGGGGAAAGGTAAATTGACTGATGGTTTAATTAATAAGCTACAGAATTACTATGGAATTGCTATTTGAAGCAATATTGGGAACTTGGACAAATGCAGTCTGCTGTTATTGCTGCCTTCTTTCATTGTTGCTCATCAAAACATCAGCCAAAACAAGGACAGTGCCCTGTCGGCGCTGAAAGTTGGTGTAAATTTCAACGGGCTTCTAATATTGCGTATCAGGATAAATCCTTGGGACTACCACGAAATATTGTTAACCCGATAAAGCCAGTTTATATGGATTTGTGTGACCGAAATCTTTTAAAGAAATGTTTACATGGCAAAACTCAAAATTCGAACGAAAGTTTTAATGCAATTTTGGGGCAGATATTACCAAAAGAAGTTTTCGCTGAGCATCAAACAATGCGTTTAGGAGCTTATATTTCTGTTGTGCAGTTTAATAATGGCTTCCAGGGATTAATTTCCATATTATATGAAATGGGTATTGTTTCGGGCTATTATACTGTACGGGGACAAAAAACTTCGATAATGAGCGCATTGCAGATTCAAAACGTCACTCACTGCCAACAGCAAAAACCTGCAGAAGAAAACTTAGGGCCATTCGAAAAAAAGAAATATAAAAATTGAGGAAGAAGGAATATTATATAAAACTGGAGAATTTTAAGTTCTTTTTTTAATATTTACTTTATGTAACTTATAAATATATTTTTTAAATGTTTTTTTTTTGAAGAATGAAATTTTCAAGATAATTTTTGCACGAAAACTGGGATATCTCCAAAACATTTATATAAAATTCAATGAAATTTGCAACATTTATTTTATAAGCACTTGAGAGTGTAGCAAACTGCAGGTTTTAAGATACTTACATTTAATCACATTTTACAGTCCTTTTTAGCTTAGAATATAGAGTAATTTTAACGAAAAATCATTAACATGAAGTTCGAATGCTTATTAAATATTTATTTTTGAAAATATTTTTTAACCTGCGGTTTGTGACACTTCAGGTGGATCAATAAATGTATCAATGCAATTAAAATTACATTATGTCCAATATATATTTTTTTATGCTGTTTCTCCTAAAACTGAAAATTTTTTAAACATTTTGTAAAAATATTTTTTTTTTCAAAAACAAAGGTGATGCATGGTATTAATTTCATAATTATAACTCTTTAAGCCTATTTATGTTCTTTAAAACAATAAAATTCTTCTGATAATCAATTTTTGAAAAATTGGTCTTCCAACCTAGTCGGGTGCCATAACAACGTTTCTTCGCCCAGCAGTTGCACGAAACTTGTCTGAACTGCCTATGCTGCGTGAATCGGTTTCTCCGCGTTCCGATATGCGCCGGTGTTTCGCGCAGGACATAGTCTACTGAAACATTTTGCATAAACCCAATGTTTCTTCCTCACCCAATTAATATCCGTAAGAAATTTGAAATAATTTTACGAATATTTACTCTATGTTTTTCGCATTTTACGATTTATGCTTAACTTTTGGACACCAGTGTATGTCCGGAATGGGCATTATGTTGTTCGCGATCGACCAGTGGATTGCCAAGACAATTTAAGGTGACCGCCTGAAGATTGGCAATTAGTTAATTATTTACGGAAAAATATTTAAGATTGGCTGATAGTACGCAGAATAAGACTTCTACTGATTATGATGTCGGTAGCTAACTTTAGATGAAGATGTTTTATTTTTTAATGTATTTTGAAGTGTTTGACAATAAATGCATCATCAGATATTACTATATTTGTTGCTAATATTATTAAGGTTCTATTTTGCGTTTTGCTTTAAGCGCGATTTTAAAAAAATGAGTTTATTTTATTTTGTTTACGTTGGTAAGTACATATTCCGTATTTTTTTATTAAGTTATAACATAATTCCTTACCTCACCACTCCTATGACACTGGGCAGCGGGGGCACTCATAGATTTTTCAAAGGGGGTGCGGCCTCGGTGGTCCAGGGATGAATGTCTATCATTCTTATATCCTATCACAATATACACAGCCAAACATTTTTTTCATTTTGTAGATTGTCGGGAACAAAGAACAGTAAGAAATAAATTATTGAGTAATTAATTCGTATTTATTAAAAAAATTATTAATAACAAACACATAATTTCATTCTCCGTACTATATACATACTCCGTACATTATAATCTTTCGATAAAAAATCAAGGGCTGTGGAGGAGGGTCCTGACCCGTGCAGCTGTGTGTGCCACTGATACTGGGTGGACCACAACACCTTGAAAGAATTAGAAGTAGCTCGTACCCTGGAAAATTCTGCTAACACCTTCTATGAGTTATATTTATTTTATATTAAAATTGTAATATATATTCAAAAGTATCGCCATCCCTTGCGTTATAATGGCAATTCAATGGGAATTTGGCGAAATCTTTGCGATAGAGCCCAGTTGGCATCATTTTTGGTGACTTAGCGACCAATGTGGCGAGTTCGGGGCCCACTGGACTCTTCTGGAAATTTGTGGGAAAATCCACTAATTTCAAGACATATGACGCTAGCGGATCTTTCTCGAAAGATCTGCGAGGCTTATAAATAGAGAGATGCTCCACCACAGCAAATATCCCAACATCAAACAAAAACTTTATGACGATGTTACAAGTAACCACTGGTGTGGCTAAGTCTGAGTGGGCATCAAAATTCCTTCGGGGCCCTTTCTTAGGTATGAGAGCCCTGTTAGTGGGATTGCTGTTACACATGTTGGAACCCATGTAGTTTGGGGGCCCCGTATCATTGATATGGCTGATACGGCGGTTGCTACGCCCCTGAAAGTGACGCATTCAGAAAAATTTGATGTTCAATGATACGTTAATGCATTATACAAAACCCGTTAACAGATTTCACATGCAGTCTAACTAACGTTTCAATAAAACCTACTATCACAAGGGGTTTCTTCATTACATTGCGTCATTAATCCTTACGGACTATATAAACATATATTTCATAAAACAGAAAAAAGTATGATTTAGTATTATATATTCTACAGATCAGAGGGAATCGCAGTTCTAAAAACTAGAGCCATAGACATGGGACATGCGACCTATTGCAGAAAGGAAAAAAATCAATTCAGAAAACAGATAAGCTATTATGCATTCCAAAGCTGCCACTGACTTAGGACAGTGATGTAGGGATGAACTAGCGTTGTATGATCGTATCCTATACTCTTAATTAGAAAACTTATACATAGTAGTATAAGATAGAAATTGTGAACAGCAAAAATCCAAATTGAATACCTGTTAAGCCTCAAAATTCCGTCTGTAAGCTAAAAGAAACTTATAACCATTTGAAAATGTAATATACAAATCAAAATAGAAGCAGATAAAAAACCGTTTTAAAAAGCAGCCATAAAATCAAATATATACCTAAAATTTAAAAATCTTAAGAAATTAAAAATGGATCCATGTAACAAATGATGGAAAACATGTGGACTGGATATTGAAATGACAATTATTAGTATATAATCTAAAATTATGACCCCATTTGTAATTTTCAGGAAAGAGGTAAGTAAATAGTGAAATATATATAGATTTCAGAAAAGAGAAAAATTGCAAAATCTTAAAAGTATATCATGTTTTAAAAATTATTGGAAAAAATATTATTTACTTTATTTATATAAACATATGCTTAAAGGATCTTCACAATTTGGTTTTAATTCTTGTTCTTCAATTTTTTCTTCAGTAGGTACAATTTTTTCTTTTTTGAGGATTGTCAGGTTGGCCGTCAAAACAAGACAATTAATTTTCATTTAACTTTTATTTTTAATTATCTATTACTATTTACAAAATATTTAAAAGATTAAATGAATACATTTCGTGACTAAATTATCCAAGTCATCTTGCTCGTCTCTCTGGAATTCTTAATGGACACGCGGGATCATCGTCTTTCGTCGCATCGTGGCGTTCTCCTAATTCTAGTGTCTCTAGACAGTATAGTCCCGACAACTAGTTATACGCTATCAGACATGCGCAGAACAGAAGTCTATCTTGTGGCTTGGAAACAGCGGTGGGTACCACACTTTTGTATAATTTTTCTGTTGAAGGACAATGTTGGGATCCTGCAAAGTAAATTCAATCCTACTCCACTGCCATAAGTCAGGGATAGATTTAGAAAATATATTAGTTTTCAATTTTGGTCGATTAACTTTTTATATTTTCGTTTCTTCTTCTTGGCTCTCTTTTTCCGAATATAACTGACCTCTAATTTTGCAGGATATATAACCTAAATCCAGCATTCCTTTAAGTTATAGTTTGTATACACATATGCACATATTTATTCCGATATTAATACATATATATTTTGTATCTGTTTGTTTATATGTTCCTTTTTTTTAACTCGGGGAATTGTTGGAAACTCTTCATCAAAAAACTAGAATGCAGCTCTCCTTTTAAGTTATAAATAGGAAAAGAAAAAAAAAGAGAAAAAAAAGAGCCAAAAAGGATAGTAAAATAAGGATTGATATGACACGTGATACACTTCCATTAATATTTCAACTTTTACCTTTTAAAATATATACATCAACTTGTCACGAGAAGAAAAAAAAAATGTTTTCTTCCTTTCGACATTTTTCACGATAAAACAATGCTGACGTATGTACGCTGAGTTTCTGTTTCTGCATATTTTACGCAGATCCTTTGAGTGATTTATGCTTATCTACTAATGTGTTGCTCAAGATTTCTTTAGCAAAATCTAGTTTTTTCCCAAGAGTGATGAAAAGCATAAATGAAAATATTTATTTAAAAATTCGTTATAACAAGAGGCAATTTCTTCTAATATCATTCTTAAAATATATTTTATTTATTTATCTAGAACAAGATTTCTCAATTTTGGTAAGATTACAGCTTCAACCTTAAGTAATATAAGTTTGTTTTTTGTCGGTTAAAATAATGTTCTGATGTTATTAAAAAACACTAGTCAGTTCATATGAAAATACATATACAAAACTGTTTATAGATAAAACTGAATGTTCTATAAAATTTTAAACAACTATTTTGAATATGTTCAGTGATATGAATTGTATATACACAAATATAGACATGAATTAGAGTTCTTGAGTACTTTCGGATGGGTGATTTTCAATACGCGTATAACTGATTGTTTTTTTAGATACTTAGTGTTAATTGAATTAGAATATACATATAACATTTTTAAGAATATTACGAAAAGATAATAGTTATACAAATGCAATTTTTGACAAAAAATCAAGAAAGATATTTTGGAAAGAATTTTTTTATAAAGAGTTCTTCTATATTAATATTATTTTGTCTATATATCATTAGGACTTCCATAGAGAGCCTGAATTTTGTCTTATGAAAAATATTCATTAGTGTCAGAGTTACAATCAATTGAAATAATAACCAATGTTTTTTGCTAAAATTTCCCTTCTTTCTCTTTCACATATTAAAAAATATGAGTAAATCCCCTTCTAAATTATAAATTTCAAAAGACTCATATTAGACATTTTAGCTATACATGGACGAAATACTATAACTATATGAGCATTATTCACAAAAGGACAATGCTTTACAGTATGTATAAAGTACTTCTCCATATTTTGTCAAAATATTACATTTTATCTTTTAATTGTAAATGTTCCTTTTAATTGATTTAACCCTAATCACCCAACGCATTATTCCTATATTCGCTTTCTCAAAATCACAGTACGCACGTGCAGACTAGGCGTGGCCAATCTTTTTGGGAAGAGTACCACTATTTGATAAAAAAATAATTATGCACTTCTAACTTTTCCAACAAATAAATGCGGAAAAGTAGGGGAAAAAATTTTACTTTAAGTTACACTTACTCAAGTACTTGCTTCCTTCCAACAGCGGTTTGACGCATGCGCAGAACACAGCTTAACGCTTTTTTGTTAACGCTTGCACACATTTCACTCCTCACAATGTTTCCATACCGTCGGTTTTAAGTGAAAATCAACTTTTTAGGAGTAAACTCCAAAAAATGAGTGTTTAAGGGGTTCAATACTCGGTCTACTGAAATGTCTAACATTAATCCATAGATTTTACATTATAATGTATCTACTTTGAATCAGACTCGTATTAAAAATATATTCCTGAACACATTTCTCATTCTCTTAGGTTCTCTGTTTGTAAGTAATAAAAATATATCTAACGAGACTGCAAAAAAAAGAAGTGTATTAAAAAATTAAAAATTAAATTTTACGATTTGATATCCGCAATAAGAGTTGACTTGAATTACCTTTTGATTTCTACATTAGGTGATCTGCTTTTTCTTTCCGCACCTCTGCTGCACCCATCCCCAAAATCCATTACACCAGACCTTCTTTCATGCAAATAATGACTTTTTCTTAACTTCCTTCATGCCTTTTAGTACAATTTGACTTAAGAGAGAAAAATAAATAAAATAAGGAAACCATTCATCAGAGGAAATGTCATTTTATTGAAAAAGGTTATGTTTGTAAGAGTTTGCACTGGGACGATTGTTAATGGGTTAACTTTAATGTTATTTGTTGTTCCCTGAACAATAGAAACGATGTCCTTAGTGAATCACTTGTGATATTTTTCTCAAGGCAATGCTTATCATACTTTCAATATTTGCTACCCAATATTTAATCATAATTTTCATCGCGCTCCCCTCCGTACAATAACAATGATTGAAACCAATAATACTATACTTAGACGCTAAAGTTACAATACGACTTTAATCTCTTAAGTACCACCGTTGTATATAAACGTCTCTCTCAATCAAAGCGTCAATTGCCCCGGAAGTATATACACGTCTTTCCGAAATATGATCTTCGCTGTGCACTATTTTCCATTCAAATTATTGCGAAGGCTTTGGAATACAATAAAATGACCTTGCCAGAATTTGGGAAGGATTTACTTATTTCAGAGAAGCTTTATTTACTGATTCCTTTCATCCCCTTCCCCAATACACCACATACACGCGCCTACGTTGAAAACGATGGGATTGAGGGGAGAATCGCGTAACATTTAATCGACAGTTAAGGGATTCATTATAAACCATAAAAGATATCAAGATATTTATTAACTCTTGTATATAGTTTTATATATTTAAAGCCTATGTGGTCACAGAAAATTATTATACTTGTTCTTAACTTAGAATTGCTAAATATTAATTATAAAATACATTGTACAGTCCTGATACATTTATAAGTGAATTACATCAGTGCAAATGTGTGTGTATCTTCTCTTTTATTATGTCAGAATATATATAGAGTTTGCTTACTCTCAGTAATTTAATAATTATTTTAAATGATATTTTATACTCGGGGCCCCCTTATATAGCTATCATCATCCTGGAAGGGGGGGGCGCCCCACAATTCGAGGAACGCTGTCTCAAGGGATTAATGCTGAAATCAAAGTACCAAAATAATAAAAAGCAGAAAAACCGAAAAACAGAATTGATGCACTGAAATGTTTGACTCGATAATTCTGTTTTGTTTTAAATACATCAACATCAGATTCCAAAAATCTCGGTCTAATGTAGACCAAAGGGTGGTCAAGTTTGTAATAATGCTGGGTTACCGAGAATGGGATAAAAAAGAATAAATACGAGTGTTTCCTAAGAAAATATTGCGCTAAACTAGGGTGTGTATTGTTTGCTTGAGAATAGAACACAGAAAACTAATTTTCCCAAAATGCCCTTAAGCAAAGGAATATTAAGCACTTTATGAAAGCGCGGAGTGGTTACTACATGAAAACAAAAATTAATGAATAAATAGGAGACTATAAGATATCTGATAAGACACACTTCAGAAAACCTTTTATGAAGGTGTCCATTATGAAAATTATATAGTTAGACTTTACAAAAACTAGCTACTTTTTTATTAATTTTTCTTTTGTTGATTTTTCTTTCTTTTTTTGAATGAAACAACTACTGAAAGAATGTTTGTTATAGAAAATTAGAAATGTGTTGATAAATCCAATTTGGACGATTTTTTCCTCACTGTTGCATCTTAGAAGCAACGGTTTTTCTGTTTTCTTAAAGCCATTTTGGAAACCATGTTTTGTTTTTTGAAGGTCGACGAATGAAAGAGGTAAGGAAGAAAAGATTGCTTTGTGAATGAGTGAAGGATTGAAAATGTTTCGGTATGGATGTCCAAGACATGAAAATAATTTGTGTTTGAGAGAAATAGAGATCGTTAGTTCATCAGCCTAAAGCATTAATCTTAGATTTTTTCTCCACTGTTGCGTTTTAGAAGTAACGATTTTTCAGTCTCTCTTGTAAAGTTGTTTTAAAAACCACGTTTTCTTCGTAAAAACACGATGAATTGATTTTCTTCTGAATAAAAGGTAAGAAATTAATGTTTGTTTTTTGTATGAATGAAGGATTGATAGAATCTTGATATGGATGTCCGAAATTTGAGTGGAAATAATTTGCAGTTAATTCCTTACTTTTGATTTGATGTTTCCTGTGTGGTTCATTTTAGAAACCACACTCTTTCGACGTTTTTCGTCTGCTGACGCTACTTTGAAAACCACGTATTTTTCCGTCTTCTTTTCATCTCTGACTTCATTCTGAAAAACGCGATTTTTTCCTTTCCTGTGGTGATATATAAAATAAGCCAGTAACAGCCTTCATTTTTGTCTAGTGGTATGTTACGTGTTTACGAATTCTTGGGACACGGGTTCTAATCCAGAATAATTCTATTTAGTAACTGGGATATATATGCTAATATTTCTTACACAAACTGTCGAAGTCTATGTTTATTGATATTAAATACAGATGCATTACATATTCTGGGTTTAATTCGTTTTTATACTTAGTTTTTGGAGTCACTACGTTGGGAAATATATTTCCCTTAAACATAATGTTCTGAATGACATTAAAATGTTTATAGTTGTGTGAGAATTCGCATGTATTGGGCATGCGAAAGAATTTACAGCCTAAAATTTAAAAGTTGATTTTGCTTTAATTTAGATTTTAACACATCAGCTTTGCTGATACGTTGTTCCTTTTTCTTCATTATAGGTGTTGTTTTACATAAATGTAAAAAAGTGTACTTTCCATTAAAAACTGTTTAGTTTTGAAAGATATTGTGCTAACTAAATAGCATAAAATTATCTCGTGGAACCCAATATAGTAAGCAATATAATATTCACAATCAAGTAGGAAGTATATATATACAGATAAAACGTTTTAATATTCTTTTATTACATTAAAATAAAATTTTAAAAGTGTTGCAAAATAAAGTTATTATATATACAAATAGAATTTTTAGTTTTAATGAATAGTCTTTAGATACATGTAGCTGTAAAAACTTCATAAAGAACGTGAATTCATTTTGCATACATATTTATTTCTTCTCGATTTTTTCATTGCGACTCGTGGAACCCCTGGGATGCCTTTTGGAACCCCAGGGTTCTATGGAACACAGTTTGAATACCACTGGTCTAACAGAAACCATTCTGTATCACATTTCATTGTGAAGGCGTGGTATAACCCGCCTTCAAAGAGACACAAAGTGGAGAAAAGAACAATTCGCTTGCGGAGCAGAATATATTCTAGAATACCACTAGATTGCCTGCGTAAAACCAGCACTGCACTATGTCGTCCTGAATACCTTTTTTGCCTTTATACAAGTGACCAGCACTGTTGTAACATCTTCACTCCACGACGTGGGCAAACTCCAATGTGTGTTAACATTTCGTAGTAGTTATAGTCCTTCTGATTAAAATCAGAGTAATGGGTTCTTATCTAATTTTGTATTGTATGTAACAGCTTTTGTTCAAATGGGAAGAGCAAAATATAGTAAGGTGATTTCGAAAAGCATAAAATCTATGTAATATAACTGTATAAAACGTACTTTTTAAAAATAATTCAAAGGCATTTACTTAAAAAATTAAGAGCATTCTCACATGCACGCAATAGAACTAATTTTACAGAAACAACATTTTTATTAATAATAAACCATTACCATATAAAACTGTTGTATCAATAATTATGCAAAAAGGAAACTTTAATTGAACAATTAAGAGACTTACCGAGAAAAATTGAGAAGGACTATTAAGATACAAATTTCAAAATAACTTAAAAATTCTAATATGATAATGTGTTAACTTAAAATAAATATTTAAGTGACGTGATTAAAACGATGCTGAAAAAATAATTAAATGAAGTCGTGGAGAGAGTGAAAAGTTTGAAATTTATAAAATCATACTCGTAATTAATGAATTTGATAAGGATATAAAAAGTGCAGAAGCCAATTCCATAATTAAACCCTTGAATTTTTAAAAGATAAAAAAAAATTGCATTAATAGCACTTAGCGAAAATTAGCATCCGAAAATGAACAAATTTACAATACTTTACTCTTTCCTTTTTTCATTTAAATATTGATGGGTGTAATCTACAACAAATTGCTTAAATAACGATTTAATTTGTTTATTTTAAAATGAAATAATTAAAAGCAAGATGAAAAAATTAATAATGTTTTAATTAGTGTCTTCAATAATTAAAAACGCAGCACTTTATTTCAATAACAACAAAATATGCAACATGATCAATAGGGTTACTTAAAGATTTTATAAAAGCTGAATGAAAAAAAATAACATGTTCTCGAAAAGACGTTTAACTTAAATCATTTTAGGTTAAACGTCACAAAAAATACCAGAAATAATGAAGTTATCAAAAACTAAGGAAAATTTCAGTATTTTTTCACATGCACTTTTAAAACCGTTTTGATTTTTATTTAAAAATTGTAAGAAAAACAAGTATAGGCTAGGTGCTAATCATGTGAAGGCTTTCATTTGTGCATGTAAGACTATTAAAATAATTAAGACATTATAAGCTTCCTTTTTTTCAAATCTAATTAACACCATCCCATAATACTTCGCTTTTTTGCTCTTCAAAACAAAAAATATAGTATCCATAAAAAAAAAAATTAAGTGGCTTTCAATTGAAGACGTGGAATTAAAGAAAAATCTCTTACATAGCAAAAAAGTGAAACATAAATTTATGTACAATGTCAGGGTAAAAGAAAGATAAGTGGTAACTGATCAAAGAACTGTAAACTCGGAAAAAATTGAAACATAGTCATTTTTTTTTTGCAATTACTAAAACTTATATTTGCTTTTAAATGTATTAAAAGATAAAACTTAAAATATTAATTTAGAGAAACAATTATAAATGCATAAAAACTCTTACCCTTTTTAACAGTTCTAAGACATTTGGAAAAGATTCATGCAGAAATTTATTTTAGGATCCGAATTCTTATGGTGTCCTTAAGTTTTTCCAACCCCGCGACATGATGTCAAGTAAACAAACGGATTCGAACCCGACCTTTTTGTGAGTTTCGTGATTTGTGGTTGGCAACAACTACAATGCAAATTTAACTATTTTATACTTGGATCGTGTAAGTATTAAGGAGACCGAAGTTGGTTGAGATATGATCGTGGGTTTCAGACGGAAAGTGAGAAGTGGTTTAAGCTCTTCGACTGAAGACATGTTAGACGTATGCAACTGGTTTGTTGCTTCATTTTTTAAGATTTTTGGATCAGTCCTATTAGATGTTAGACAGTAGAAGGAAAGGTTCGAATTGGTTGACCAAAGTCTGGTAATGTTATTTTACTGTGAACTATGTTTTTAACATTCAACTTATTATTTTGATTACACCAGTAACGAGCACATTGACTTTATACTTATTTAAACAATAAAAGATATATTTAATGAAACTGCTTTCATACTTATGCCTCCTTCAAATAAAATTTCGCTGTCAAACTTAGCTACAGTTTGGGTTAGCTTACCCTGAAGAATATAACAACAGTTATAGCATCTTACATCAGTTTTAGCTATGCCTTTTACTTTTTAACAAGTTCGAAATATTTTATAATCAGCAAAAAATAGTACAGAGTCAAATTGAACCACAGCATATTTGAAAACTTGTGCTATTCTGTAATTAATTATTTCAATTAATTCAGCTTAGATTATTAGTTTCAAAAAGAACATGGAATGTTTTCTATGAACACAAGCTACATTTTCTCCCTGATAACAACATAGTAGTTTTGATTGCTGTGTTTTACGAATTGTTATGGTTTAAATATGTAAATGAATAGAATAGAAAAAAAAATGTGTGTCTGCTTATGACCACACGATAGAAGTGAAACATGATTTATTCTGGGCAAGAGAATGCAATTGTTCGGATGTACTATGTTTTCTTCTACAAAATTTTCGCATGCGGACCTTAAGTCAGGGATTCTTAAATGTGGGAGGGGTGAGATCTTATCGAAAATTCGAAAATAGAAGATCATTTAAAAAGTTTTTAGTCTATTGAAGGAAAACAGACCAAAATACATTCGCATATTATAAAAATTGGTATAATCTATACTAATAAAAGAAAGAGTTTGTGTGTTTCAGCTGTTCCGGCGAAATTAAGCAACCCAGATGTATGAAACTTGGCATGTAGAAGCTATAGGTCGTTATGCTATTAACCTCGAAGAGTTTTTTTCGAAATTCACTTTAGATTTTTTAAAAATTAAATTTTTATGCGATTTTTCAGTTAAATGGAGATATAACGTCATAAGCCATGCCAAGTCATAACTTTGCGAAAATTAATGTTTCGAGCTGTTTTGGGGGGGGGGGATTTCAACACATTTTATAGTAAATATACTTATTTATGGTTGTATTTATTCGTTTTTTTAACTCTTAGTGGAGGAATTACAGTTGTTTTTCGAAAAAAATCATCCTAAGAAAATGTTTTTTCTAAATTTTATTTTTCCGATTGGCAACACTAATTTGATAACAGTAGATAACAGTTGGAAGATGCATTGGTTTTCCAGTTAAGCCTATTATGTATTTTTTCAATAACTAAATTAAATTCGTTTAATATACACTTTTGTTGTTTTGCTTATATTTTGAATGTTTATTCCGAACCATTTATGGGTTTAGATTTAATTTTGTTGTTTTTTTTCAGTTTAAAAATTTTTGATTTGTGTATAGTCAATTGTAATTTCTGTTTTGTAATTTTCTATTATTCTTTTTTCATTTTGACCTTTACATGTATTTATTTGATTCTTCTGTATTGTTTCTGGTTTTAGAATAAACTGTGTCATTTATCTTCCAGAATTTCTGATTTTTTTTTGTGGTCAGAGGTTTCATGTTATAATTTT
This sequence comes from Trichonephila clavata, assembly GCA_019973975.1. Taxonomy (NCBI): domain Eukaryota; kingdom Metazoa; phylum Arthropoda; class Arachnida; order Araneae; family Nephilidae; genus Trichonephila; species Trichonephila clavata. The sequence continues at coordinate 32,165 of BMAO01006069.1, read as the reverse complement.
TTTTTTTACAGTAATTCTAAATTGAATTGGTTTAATATGCATTTTTATGGTTTTCAGTTGTTAATGTTGATTGTTTAGATGTTTGTTTAAATGTTGTGTTTACTATTTTAGGTTAAGTGCCACGTTTATTTTATGAACTACCATTAGAGGTAATTATTTTCAATTGTTAATGTTGATTAATATGTTGTTCTAAACAATGACCCAAGTATACGAGCTGTTGAATTTTAGGTATGATACATCCCCTTGCTCAGTTGTCCCAAATGATGGTGGTGGCTTCTGTCTCTTCAGTTCAATTTCTTATTTGTTGTGTGCAATCCAGTATTATTGTTTGACGGGGTGTTCATTTATTATCAACAACTGGAATAGATTTAAGGTATTTACACTTGATCATGAATTGAACAACTACTCATCTGGCGAAGCGTATAAAACTGCCATGTTGAAACCTAGGACTTACTGCTCTGCTTCTGAGTTACAGGCTGTCTGAACTCTGTTCTTTGCTGTATTTGCTGTGCTCTTTGCTGTATTTTGGTGAGAATTTTCAAACTGTTAAAAACATGAGGTTCAGTGGCAAAAACTTGGATACCTATGTGTTTGTTTCTTCTTATATTGAATCAAAATTTTTGAAAGCAACACTTGAGTCATCAGAAATTCTTAAGCTGGGAAAAAATGACTATATAAAATCTAAAACCAGAAACAGTACAGAAAAATCAAATGTATACATATAAAGGTCAAAATGAAAATAGAATAATAAACCTGACACAGCCTTAAATCAAAATAGGTATTACAATTGACTACATACAAAATAAATCAAATTTTTAAGTTGAAAAGAAATGACAGAATTAAATCTGAACCCAGAAAAGGTTCGGAATAATCATACCAAAAATAAGGTAAAACAATGTATATTAAACTAATTTAGTTATTGAAAAAATATATAACATGTTTAGCTGGAAAAAGACTGATGCATCTTCCTATCAGAATACACTCTTAAAAAAATTAGTCAGATTTTGGTGGATATAGCGTGATTTGTTTTGTGCTAATTTGGTTGTGGTGATGCTAATATGTAAGAATACAAAGGCTAATATAAATTTTATTTATGTATGAGGTTTTCTTTTTGTTAAACTAAAATTAGTGATGATATCAATCTGCGGTTATATTTAGGCTATGTATAGCGTGAAACTAAGTCAGCATGACCATTTGGTCAAAAAAATAAGTATTTATGTATTATCGCAACCTATGATGGCATTATATGAAACGAAGCACATGGTTGCCAATTCAGTGCGGACAACACATAGGAAATTATTGCTGTTGTCAACTTGAGTTATTAATAGAGTTGGCAATTGTTGCAATAATACATAAGTACCAAAAAATCTTCCTATGATATTTCAGTTCTTACATATTATTGCAACCTATTAGAGACATTACATGAAACAAAACACATGGTTGCCAATTTGATGCGTACAACACATGTGAAATCAGCGTTGCCAACTTGGCGAGTAATTTTGAACAGTGGCATTCGTCAATAAAATCTTAAGTTCCTACATTTCTTTCTGTTAAAAAAGGGTACTGTTTTTCCTGATACTAATGTATTAGTCACTACAGTCAAAGCGGCTCTTTTTTCACCAAAATTTGATTTTTTCCCATATAAGAATCTGTTATTTTAATATTGTGGTGCAAATTTTGCTGCAATGACGCCAATACATAAGTACCATTTTCCTTTATTGGCAGATTCCATGTTTTTTCATTGTAAAAAAAAAGTAGAAAAATGCAACTGAAGAAAATGACACTCAATTCAAACTAATGGAGATTAACAGATTGTCAATATTGTGATTTTAAGTTAGAATTTATATTCACGTATAAGATTTTGCTTATGGTAGTTTCATCAAATCTTTATTTATTTAAAGTAGCTTTTGGTTTGAATTAATATTATAATTTCTATACTATATGTAAGGTTACTTTTATATTTATTTGTTTCTTTTATTTCAATTTTAAATATTTAAGATTTTCTGCTGTGTGTTTTTTTATTGTTCAAAACTTTATGGCAATTTTATCAAAATTAAGGCTTACTTTTTCTGTTTTAGATAACGTTTTAATTTAAATTGATGTTATAATTCCTATTTCAGTGTCACAGTTTTATTTTTTCTGAACTATCCTTTTCTTGCGTATCATTGTTGGTACAGTAATTATGTGATACAAAGACTCAAAAAGTCTATTTTTCAGCCTAATAATAATTTGTGAGGCCTTTTGTAAACAGAATCTTCGATCATGATTACCTATTCATGACACAAATATCAAAGGTATTTTTACAATCAATGAAACTACACCTTCACTTCTCACCAGAATTTTTTTTTGTCATGTCCATTTCTTCACAAAAAAAAAAAAAAAAAACCATCTGTTAGAAAAATTATGGATGAACACGGAAACTATGGATGCGATTAAATGCTCATCAAAGTAATTTTCATTCTGACAAATCTGTTCATATGCAGATTATATATATACACATGCATTGTATACATTTTTTACATATAAATGTTGTATGCTTTACATATCGATGCCATTTTCTGTTGTTGAAGATAAATATTCATCCTTCCTAATAACAATTCCTTCATCAGCATATTCAATATTTTGTTCAATGTAGAGAATATTGCTTTAAATATAACAGAAAGAAAATGACACTGAATTCGAACTAATTGCTCTTAACATGTTGGTAATATCGTGAAGATAATGCTTCATATTTATGATGAACCAGTATGTACCATGTTTTTTTTTGCGTGTCGCTGTTTTTTTGCCTTATGGTCCTTATGACCGATAAGAACTCTTCTTTGTTTTAAATGAGAAAAAGTCATACATTTAACAAAAAGCTATTTGCTGAAACTATGATAAGGTGACCTTGAAATAATCTCATAGTTTCATTGGAATTCCATTTTGACCAGATTTTTCGTCATAACTTAACTTTGCTTCTGCAATCTTACAAATCAGAAAACTGTATCAGGTGTGGTCGCAAAAATGTTTGCACAGATAAAGGATGCACCTTGAAAAGATTTTCTCATATTTCCCTCTGGGTTTCTTTAAAATTCAGTGTTGAAATGATTTTACGTTGCTTCTGATAATCTGTTCCTCACGTAGTTTCTTGGAGATCATATGCATATTTTATGTTATCATACTGTCCATATGCAATATATATATTTTAATTATTACTATAGTTATTTATCATTGTATATATACTAATTTTGCTCTTTGCAATCAAATTATAATTTTTAATAGAAATATTGCAAAAAAGTATTGTTTTAAGAATGTGTTTTTTAACACATTTTAACACAGTTTATTATTTGTTTCATATAGTACTGTTGTTGGTTCTGGACTATTTTAACGGGGACCTGTTTTAGGTGATTTAATTTTAGTTCATACTAATTAAATTTTTTTAGTATTGAATTACATCTAATACTCTATATTAGATGTATTGCAGAGATGTTAGATAGTATTATATGAGGTATGGGTGCAATGCTAATTTAATTTTTTTTTCAGTTGAAGGCTTCCTAATATTTTTTATTTATGATAGCATTTAGTGAATCAGTTTATCATCATTAATTTTTTCTTTCGGTTCATCTATTGCAGGTTGTTTCACCCATAGTTCCCATAGCAGAAACTTACAACTGCTATAACTTTTTCTTTAATAATTTTTATTTATATTTGCATTTATCCATATCTATTTACTCTTCAACTTGCTAATTTTCTCTCTTACATTGAAATATTTGTTTTTGTTAAATTATTATTTACTTTGAGGCAAAATTGCAATTTGTTTAAAATTATTTATAGTGAAAACATTCATTTGAAAAAATATTTTTAATTATTGGTTTTACTACTTTTTTTATAAATGGTTTATCCTGACTAAAAATATTATAATTGCTATAATAGATGAATTTATGTTTTTAACACTTAACCCGTGCGAAGAACGGGCATTTCAGCTAGTACACTTATAAATGTAGACAGGAAAAATAATGTAATGCATAAAGTGGTTTACTTAAAATATCTATCAATTAAAAGTAACATATACAGAATTTAATATTTATATTAATAATTTATACGGTTTACAATTTAGATTGTAATCATCAAAGAACATCATTATTGCATTCAGTATATTGTTAATATATGGAGTGGGCTGATGAAAATAATGATTGAGAAAATTGGGACGCAAATATTGAAAGTGTGAGAAGCACTGGCCTAGCGTTATCATTAAAACATATAAAATTGTCAATCACTCCAATCGGTTGATTCGTGATGTAAATAACTTTATGTGAAAAAAGCAACATATTTTGGAAAAGGTTATGATGAAAAATATCCACTTGTTAGTTCCAGAAAAAAATAAATTAGTAACTCCTCGAAAGAAGACGGTACTTAGATTTTGAAAGTCGAACTAAGTTACACTGTTTAAATTAATTGTACTATGTATCTCCAATCAGCTCCTTCAACAGAACAAAGCACTAAAATTTAATTAAGATTGAAAAGAAGGATGAACATTAAAAAATAAAAGTCAACCTGTGAGAATATTGTTTAAAATAATTGGGCATTACATCCAATTAGAATTTTGATTTGAATCCGAACAATAAAGTTGAAACATCATCTAAACGATGTCGGTACTTTAAGAATAAAGGCGGAACAATGATTATATTGGTTAAATATGTCGAAACTTTCATCCAATCAGCGTTTTCGTTAGAATCGGTGCGGTTAAATTCAACAAAGTAGCTAACTAACACTTTTTTGAGCAATGCCTTTTCAATAAAATCATGAAATTATTCAAAGAAGGTGGTTCTTGAGAAGTAAAGTTCTAGCTAAGGTTAAGTTTAGAGACACTTATACCCAATTAGTGTTTTCAATAGAATCAAACCAATACAATTTTAATTAATGTTCTAAAGAAGGCGGTACTTTAAAAATAAAAGAGATCCTAGGTTTCCATTGGTTAAATTAAATGTGGATTTTATCTTATCAGCATTTTCATTGGTATCTACGCAAATAAAATTTTAACAAATATTATAAGGATTTTTTTTATTTTAAAAGATGAAAAAAAGTCATTTTTTTAAAAATAAAATTTGAATGATTGCAACTTATATTCAACGGATGTAGTTTGTACAGTCTGTTGAAGGCTGACCAAAAATGGTACACGCATTTTGCTCATGATTGTTTTCTAAGTTGTTAAATGCGAACATTGAATTATGTGTTGTCCCAATCTGTGAGGATGTCCGTCCTGTAATTTTTATTTAGCACAATTTTGAAGAAATTAGTTTTTTTTTTGCTCACAATTAATTTCACGGACCATTTTACATTAGCATTTACAGTTTAGAGCATTTTCACATAAAACTCTTATTGAACCGGCATTGTAAACTTTCTTTGCGTTTATATAAGTTTGACTTGTTCATTTGTTACTTTTTTACCTTGATTTAAATATCCAAAATATCTTTTTTATTTGTAATGGGGTTGTGGAATGGTATTTTAATATTATATATACCTAGTTCATTCTCCAGGAGCTGGAGTCTCTTAATAGTGTTGCACCATATAGGTGGAATACCAATCGCTGCAAGTGATTTTGATGCCCGGTTTCCTTCCCGAAGGAAGGTGCCCTGGCGATGCAAAACTGTACAGGAAATTTAAGTTTGCGGAGATCCTCAAGCCAAACAAGCAAACAGGAGTTTTTTAACATACCGCATAATCAAACGATATGAACTCTGTCAATTTTTTGCTTGATGAAGATCCACCGACTTGGGCAGGGGTGAACCAGCATGCTTGGGCATACAAGGCCAGCGCCAAATCAACCACGCCATCCAGCCGACATATCAAAATATAACCTTTACAATTCAATCAGATTTAATAGTGATATAAGCGGGACTAGGCTCGAACTCATAACGTGCCAGACACGAGTCCGAGATATGTCTTTCCGAAGAACGATCCCTTGCTTTGCTCCGCTAAAATTTAAACTATTCCGAAGGTTTTGAATGCGGGACAATAACCCTGCCAATATTTGAGGAGGATTTACTTATTTTTGGCTTCCCTTAATACACCTGCCACGGGGGTTTATGCCGCTGTGATATGCCGGTGCTATAATGTTCTGTTACAGGCAGTGCTGTGGAGTGCACCGGTATTTGCTGCTGATGAAGGCTGCGTTAAACGAGAGCTGGAAAAATTCTGGGATGCTGGTGCTGGTTGGAATTGGAGAGACTGTTGGAGATCTCATGTATCTGCGTTGGTGTCGCTCTCTTTTCGGGATCCCAGAGTCTCTTTAAAGGTGAAATACGTCCCGCCCACGAAAGTGACACGTGATATATATAGTCACTTCTGTTTGGACGTATTCGGTGAAACCATTCTTCTATTGGTCCAAAGTCCCCCTTCGTGCCGTGTACTTTGAAACCGGTGGATAGCGTGGGAACTCGTTGGCACCTTACTGTCGGCTAGATCAAGGTAGGTCAGAACTTGACTTCCCTTAGGACATCAGCACCGGGGTGTCCACCCTGGGATACTTTCCCACGAGAAACTGCTTGACCGTCGAGACGTCACTCGTTCCCGACGGGAAATGGGTCTTTGATGGATACCGCCGCACACCTAATAGCTATGCGCGTGTAGCGTGTATCTGAAAAACAGATACACAGGGAAGCGAATCGTTTAATTTTCCTCGGCAGCGAAACGGTTACTGTTCACAGAAAATGAACTACTTTAACCCTTTCAGGACCATGATATGTGATCACAAGTTTCTGTCATCAGGGCCCATGGTATCATACATGTGATGGCGCTTTCCCTGCTCTAAGGCCCATGATCACACCGGTGTGATCTGAGTTTGGAACGTTTTATATTCATTTTTAGAAGGTAAAAGATGGTTGCTTCAGTCCGGGTTTTTTTCGAATAATGTTTCACAAAACTCTGAACTTCAATATGTGTTTTCGGCCCCGAGTTTTTTTTTAAATAGATCCGGGATGTTTATGAATGTAAACAATCACACATGTTTAGATTTTTCGAAAAAACTGGGCATTTAAAGATTCGTCATTTATTGCGTTCTTTATTTCTGTTTATATTTTGACTAAGTTGGAAAACTTTTCATTTTATCGGGCATCTCAGACCAGTCTCAGTATTTATTTTATGTGTGGTTCGTAATTACAGCAAAAATATTAATATTTTAAGACATTTAAAAATCAGATGTTCATAAAACAACGCGAAGGCTCCTTTTTAAAGAAAAGTAATCATTCGTTCTTACTGACTCATTCTTAATTAAGCAAGAACATACGATTCTCTTTCGTTGCTGTTCTGCCACAGATTTTTACACAGTCAAATATTTATTGTTATGTGTTTTGCTGTATATTAACTGAATAAAATAGATCCTCAAGATCGCTGATTGCTTTGTGCCGTTTTTAAGAAAAACAAATTCGTTACTCAAAGAACATTTTCATTAATTATTACTTTATTAAATCATTCATCACACAGCAAAGAAATGTGGACTTTCATATTATTGATAGAGCTTTTAACTACTCTATGTTATTTTTTTCTATTTTTTCCAAGGTCTTAAAAGTATTGTTAATTTTTAGAAGTAATATTTGAAATTAAAGTGAGAGAACCTGTTACGAAATACAGAAATTAAATATACAATTAAACGAATTATACGATTTACAGCTGCAAAATTCCAAACAAAGACTAACATACTAAAGGATATGTTTCATTTAATATCACGTATAATACCGGTAACGATTAACGGTGTACAAATAATACCAGTAAGACACAGTGTACAATTTCAGTTTAGTACTAATTTAGTTGTCAATTTTGTCTTTTGAATGTAATTAAGAATTAATTGAAGCTGGCAAAAATAAACATTGAAAAAATTTTAAAAAATAATAAACACTACATTAAGACACCGAAATGTATGCATTGGCTCACACAAATAATTTATTTTTGTTACATGTGATTCAAACGAAAATAAATTTTCTTCATAAAAATGTCAATAAAACTCTTCTCTCTCATGCTTCGAATAAAATCAGTTTTTACTTTTTTCTCATTTGGAAGCACATGAAGAGCAAAAGTGCAAGATGAGACTGGAAAAACTCGAAGAAAACGTGATGTGCTAATGTATGATAGTAAAAATACATTGAAAATTAATAAAATCTTAGATCTTTGTGTTTCACTTATTAAAGAACTTACTTTAAAATTGTAACATACAAAACCCATGTCATCATCTTACAGAGTTGTATAAGTACTTATTTTAAACTTAATATAGATTTCATTTTAAATGGACTTAGAAACACTGAATTGGTTCATGCTGTACAAGTCTTGAAAAACAAATTAAAAATAAAATTTTAACAAATAATTTCTTCAACATGAAAACTGATGTCGGGTACTAATATTCAGTGGACTCTATAAAGTTCACGAGAAGCGATGCATATTGACTTTATATGCGATTCAAGGTATTTCTTTTGAACAAAGAAAATTCGTCTATGTTGTTTTATTTTTTGTAATTGTTTAACTATTTTTTTTTCCAAAATGTATATCGAAATTTGACAGATTATTTCTTTTTTTTTTTTGCTTCATATGTATTTTTACTTTTTTCATTTGCGTACTCTCTTTAGTTTCTTTATCTTCTATAGCAATAGCATTGTCTTCACTCTGTAATTTATTGTTTGTATGGATGCTAATAAATGAGAGCATGAAATCTATTTGAAGAAAATTATAGTGATAGGTATCAGAATTTTAAATGATATTTGAAATTCGCTTATAATTTTTTCAACTTGAGATATTTCAGGTGATCATACATAATAAAGTGCATGGTATTCAAGCTGTGAAATTAAAATAATGTTAAGTAAAAATTTGATTCGCGCGCGTGGAAGTAATTTTATAGATGTTATGGAAAAATAATTGTACTTTTTCTGGTAATTTTCATTTCGAGGTTCATTATAATCAAATTTTTATTAGCACATCAAGTAATAAATGTCAGATTTATTTACATTGTGTACATTCTCGGATCTTTCCTCTTATTTTTCACCAATGATTTACATTGTCATATGTAGTTGGACAGTGTCAAGTGAGAATTTGACAAACTACATGGTGTTCAGAAAGCAGATAAAAAGAGATTTAAACACCTCCTTCCTTTGAGAGGCTATTCCTTTCGTTTGAAATGCCAACCTCCCCCCTCCTATAAGGATTAAACTGTAAATTGCTGTGATTGAAATTAAAAAAACTGAAATTCATAAAGTGAATTGCTTAGGAACTCAAATATTACGTCACTGAAAAATACACAAGCAATAATATAAAATGGAATGTATGATTCTAATTAAAATTTTAAAACGCTTAGTGTACAAAAAAAATGAACATAACACAACTAGAGGCAATCGTTGAAATCTACCTTGTTCTGCCTAAGTGAGTAAAGAAAAAAAGGAGTTTATCAATAACTTATAAATTTTAATTTTCAAAACAAAGGATTAGGTATCAAAGCAACCTAGAATTTATGCTCCAAAATCATTAATAAAAGAAACCATTTCATTAAATAAAGTTATATTCTTTAGCATATCTCTAATTCCTGTTCTCCACATTTTTATTTCAAGCTTTATACAGAAATTATTCAGAAAAACGTATTTTAGATACAAATGTTTCATAAGTGTAGCAATAGCGCACAAATTCAGAAAATGCTTTAATGCTATTATTTTCATCACAATAAAAACAAATACATTTTAAAACAATGTAAATATTTTTTCATTATTCCACGTTAATAAGAAAATTATAAGTGATTTGATACAAGAAATCTTGCTAATAGAGTATTTCGATCTCAATTTCTATAAGGAATTCTCAGAGATCTCTTTTTTTCATCTGTTGAGAAATTCTCATCACTCCTTTACCCCTTCCCCATCTGCTGACCAAACTTGCTTTCTTCGCTAGAGGCAACTGGGACCATCTTATTTTGACCACACGTATTTCTGATTATGAGTGATGCTGCATCTATGTAATGTATCATTCAGAGAGCTAAGACGAGATGAAAGATAAATGGCTCCATTGACTTTCTTGGCAATGGAAACGAATGCTCAGAAGTTATTTCTTAAATCAGTTTCCTTATGTTTAGGGCCATGGTTAACCTAACTAAATAAACATATATCATTTACATGTTAATATTTTTACTAGGATTAAACTTTTAAGGTAATATATAATTTGAACTCAACATTTTTATTCTAATGTATATATTTTATATATAAATTCACCATTCATTTAAGTTATAAATAAAATGCGTGATAATTCTATAGAATTAAATAAAAAATGAATTTTTTAATATACCGATACACTAATATTATTTTTTTCTAACGGGTTTTCTATGCATTTTTAATATTACACACAGACATAGCATATTCCCAGGTGTTGGTGCAGCACCATATAGGCGACAACAATTACCACAGATAATTTTGACAGCAAGTTTCCTCCCCAGAATGAGGCACCTTTTTTTTGACGATGCGAATTTGTTGTAGGAATTTAATTTTGCCGAGAACACTCAAGCCAAACAGGCACTGAAATGATCTTCTACATGCCGCATAATTATACAGAATGGATGCTGTCAATTTTCTGCATCATGAAAATCCACCAATTTAGACCAGGGTCGAACCCGCAACCTTTGGTGCAGAAGGCCATCGACAAAACAACTGCGCCACCCAGCCTGTCCGTATATATTAATTGATGCTTTTTCATACTTTGAGGTGGATTTCCATTTTTGAGTAATAACAATTGTACTGCATAAAATTGTGAAAGTAAATTTTTGCTATACATTTGGCCATCGACTAAATGAGTTCTTTGGAACCAAACATTTTATTTGATAAATCGGTTTTATTCGTAATATGGGGGTCCAAAAATTTCAACTTTTTGCACTTTTTTTGGAAATTATATAATAAGCAACTACCAAACAAATATCCATAGTTAAAAATTATGCACTTTTTATTCAGCAGCTAAAAACACTGTTAGCTAGTTATAACGCACGAGTTAATTTGAAATTTTAAAATACTGAATGATTCATATTTGAAAATCTTTTCAATTACTTCCTCGAAATAGTTCTTTTTAGAATTTATGCAAAGAAAATATTGTTTCATCTGCATCCTGCTGCATGAAAGATATGTTTTCACCGTATCTAAACAATGTAAAGCATTATAAAGTGTGATGATTTTGATAGATATTATTATCAATTTCTGTATCAGACCCGATATTCATTAGCTCCGACAAATCAATCAAAATGTTCTGTAAAACTCTATGTTAACGCTCATGTAAGCATCTATTTTGGCATGTTGGCGCCACAGCTTGGCGATCTGTCAATTGTAAAATCACTTTTATAAATTGTAAGCGAATAATGGCAAACGCATAATGTTGCCGCAGAAATGTTGTGTTTCATTTCTTATGCCAGTTGTGAAAATGATTTCGCTTTGTTCGAAAGGCTTCATGTTGGAAGTAGCGTTAATAATGAAATTGATTTAAAACTAAGACATTCGGATTTTCTGAACTAATTTCATTACAGTACATTTAATCAATAACCACACAAACAATAGACTTTACTTCTCTCAAGGAAGAAAACAAATTTTAAATACTCTTAAAATATTACTTGCGTTGTGGACTGGGATCAGATAAGCAGGAAAATTCTGTCCTATTCAAAACTCAAGTGATAGGTTATACTCATGAATCATCTACAATTGGGAAGTCTAATAATAGGTTGCACCCTTTCTTGTTGAAATTTGCCGCTAACAATAAACGTCTATTTTTTCTGTTCGAGACAAAAATCATTTGAAAAGAAACCCAATTTTTTTCTAATCCAAACTAGTCAAATAAATTTCGGCTGTTGAAATAATTCGTTGGTTCGAAGTTTTTTATTCGTTGAATATTGTTTTTTTTTTTACTTCATTTAAATCGAGGAAAGAAAATCGGGTTTTGGAAAACCTTGTTCTACTGGTACAGTGGTACCTCGACATACGAGTTTAATTCGTTCCGCAACCTTGCTCGTATCTTGAATTACTCGTATCTCGAAGCAAATTTCCCCATACAAAACAATTGAACGACCATTAATTCGTTCCAACTCCCAAAATGTCACCCCAGTTATTTTTGTTACGTGGTTTTAAATAATAAAAACGTATTTATAAATGACAAATATTTATTGTACAAAAACAAAAAAGAGAATGTAAAGAAATAAATTAGATATCCTCACTGGTCTTTGCCTTTTTCGCTACATTTTTCCGTTTTCACCTGTAGGCCGTTTAGAAAAAACATGTCCAAGGAGGTTTGTTTCTTCCACCCTCCTCAGAATGTTCCGGAAATGAGTTAGGCAAGTGTCATTAAAAAGATCAGATGTACGACCTGTTGCAACTTTTTCTGGGTGTTTCTTTTCCACGAACTGTGAAACTCTCTCCCACATTCCTAAGATCTCCTTTATCTCACTTGTAGAAATAACCTCCTCCTCTGACTCCTCGAAACCAATTTCTTGCATAACCTCCGTATGCTGCTGTGACTGTCCATACTGTCTTGACAAGTCAACAACTCGAACACCTTGCTCATGTTTTTCTATAATTTCACGTTTTAATTCAATACTCATCATCTTTTTCTTAGCACTTGACTTTTCACAAACTTTCTTCCGATCCATGGTTATAAAATAAATGAACTACAACTGTAAATGTAAACGCAACACAAAACGCGAACACAACTACACAACTTATCACAGCGGAAGCACGCTGCTAACTGATTCACTGACCGTGATGGGCGCGACCGCGTGGCCGGCCTGCCAACCGACCTGCTACCGGCCAACCTGCTAAACCGACCTCGTATCTCGAATTTAGCTCGTAACTCAAAGCAAAAAACACTCGCTCGCCGGCTCGTATCTCGAAAAACTCGTATGTTGGGGCACTCGTATGTCGAGGTACCACTGTATTTGGAAATGAAGTGCATTTTGTTCAGTATTACTTCATGCATGCATGCATATTTAATAAAATGATAACTTTTCATTTTCTTAACATTTTTTAGTACTATTTGGAAAAAGCTATTTAAAATTAAAATCAATGAATCTTTTCGTGATGGTGTATTGTTTACAATTCTTTTTGAAACTTTGTGGTGCTTTTGCAACCTTGTAATAAATTTGTTTGAGACTGGCGAAATATTACACTCGTAAAGAGTAAAACAGTTTTTGTTTTTTTAGATTAATTAATGTAATGTGCACTTAAGTTCTTATTTGTTGTAAAGTTTAATTCATTTCAATCCGAAATATGTATCTGTGTTCAGATCCGAGTTCAGTAAATTTTTCTCAAAAATAGAAGAATATTCGAAGCTAATGTAGATTTTAAAGGTCTAAGGCATTATCACACGTATACGTATTTGAAGCATCTTTTCTTTGAAACACCGTTTGGAGCAATTTTTGTTCAGTTGCCATAGTAATGGCTTAGAATAACTTTTTCCCAGTGAGCTGAAGAAATCCTCGAAATTAAAATTGCTAAAAAATCCAGCTAATGGGGTCCCTTGGCTTTCTATATCTTTTACAAAATTGTGGTAAAAATGACAGCCTCGACATCGTCAAACGCAAAAAAAATGGCTTGTAATATTTTAATGACATATAATATTTTCATGTCGTATAATTTTTTTAGCAGAATGGTGCTCAATTTCTGTCTACGGCTACAAACAAAAGCGTTAGTGGAATAAAATGAATAATATTGGATGTTCATTTTTTGAGGCAGAAAAATCGGCGAGTAATTTTATAAAGTGAAAATAGGGCGCGGCTGACGTCACAGAGTATCGTTTTGTTTACGACAACTCTTTACACTTACTGCTGTTTGAAACGGTTGCTCTAAAGAGAATCCAGTTGTTCCGAGACATACATGTGTGATAAATCCTTAATGCAGCACACTGTCGTGGCCGACATTCTCGCTCTATCCAAAGAGCAAGAAACTTGATTTGTTTGAATGAATAGCTGCTATAAATAAAGTGGGGAAAGGAAAAGCCGCACTAAGGCTGTTGACGACAGACCAGTTAGCTGTCCAGTGACGAAGACGACAACTGAGCTGGTACCCCGCTCTTCGTCCACATCACATCGATATTAAGATATAGGGAGTTGACAGTTTCGACATGTATCTATCTCCACATGAAATCCTTTTTCTGGCATCAGCACCCGAACTCATGACTTTGTAGAAACAATGCTTGCAACAAGTTCGCAAGTTTTAAAGAAAAGCAAGTTAACAGATACTTATGTAAAAATGCATTTAACAAGTAAATTTACATATTAAAATTATGTTACTGTTGATCAAGTGGCATAAGCAACAACAACAACATGTTAAAATAGTACATGAATATTTTTAAGTATTTCTAAAAACAAAATCTACTTTAATTTTGTTTCATCTTTTTCGTATCATTTTTTTTTCATAAGGCAATACTTTATATAAATAAAGAAATCTCTTTTGAATATATAATATATATAATTTCCCAGCGTTATTTAAACGTAAGTGGAAAAACTATTCCATTATGTTCTTAACCAAAAATAAAATTTAATATGCATAAATGCAATGGATTTGAAGATCAAAGAAAAATTACAAAATTATAAAGAAGAATAAATAAATATATAATTACTTAATACTGGAATATCTCTAATTCGAAAACTAAGAATCTTTTTTTTCCATTCCAATGGGATAATTAATTAGGCATAATTTGAGTATGAAACATTTAAATAATAGGATGCAAATAATTTATATAATTATTGAAGATTTTTCAATTTATATATTATAAATACCATACTGGGTTGTTTTTATTTAGTGAAAAGAAAATGTCGAGTGAAAATTTTTAGGAGGAAATTAATCACATACATTGCGATAACTCATGATAATAAAATTAATTTGAAGCCTGTTTCTTTTTTTACATGAATACATATTGAAACACACAGAGACAAATTAAGGAGCCAAAAAAAGTTTCGTTTTAAAAATTAAATAGTCCTACTCAATTTTTTTAAGTTTTCGTGTTTTTAAAATTGCAGTTGCGCAAGATTTTTTTTTTTTCAATTTCTTTAGTTTTAAAAGTATATGCTTTTCTAATCATTCATTTTATTAGTTTAAGCCATATTTATTGGTTTCCTTTCATTTATTAAAATTTGTAACTAATTGGCTTCTGTTTCATTTTATAAAATAAATTAGCACTTACATGTAATATAAATATCTATTTATAAACAAAAATTATTTCGATAGAATTTTTTTAAAATTTAAATTTATTAACATTAAACCACAAAAAGGATTTTTTAAAAAAAATACTTACATCTTTCTAGTTACATATGGAATTATTTAATTATATATTACGTTATTATGGTGATTCAAACTGTTGAGATACCACTAAAGAACATAAATCAAGGGGGTGTTTTCAACAGAATAACGTGCACTCTGATACCAATGTTGTAGTCCAACATACTGTACAGAGTATTGAAATGTTGTCTTGGTCTTCCAGATCACCGTACCTTTCTTCTATTGAGCACAAATGGGACATCATTGCAATGCAAAACTCCAGCGTCATCCACAACTAAAATTAAATACCTTTACATTGAGCAAATAATTGAAACAGACAAATAATTTTATCCCACAAACTAATATCCTTGATCAGTATACAACCATCCATGCATTTTTGCATGTTTGCATTCAAATTTCTGGCAGTTACACTGGTTATTAATGTACCATCATTTCGTATTTGATATGGATCTACACGAGAGTATCTTGACCTGTGATCTTGAAACTTCAATCAATTAAATATATGGCTTAGACAACTGTATTAACAAAGTTTAATTAGTCTACAACGGGGTCAGCAAACAATAACACGCATGCCTCATGTGGCACGTGTACAATTGTCAGTGGTACTCTGCACTACTGTAGAAGTTAGTCAATTTCTGAGTGGATGGAATTTGATAAATAGTTATGATCTTTACTTGACAAATATCTTCAGAATAATGGACTTTTACGGAATTACGAAAAAATCTGAAAGGTATCTCTAAACATAAATGTACAGCTATTTGGTAAGTCATTGAATGTCATTGTTCTATATATTAATTGTTCGAAGAGAGAAAATGGTGTGTACTCTGTTTTCTGTGCTTTTGGTTCTACATATCTAAGTGAAAAATATTTCGATTCCGTATGCGAACAACTGAATGCTGAGAACCGTCTCGAATTGAAAGTCAATTATTACACCCCTGATTTTGCGATGTGAATGTAGAGCGGTGCAAGCACTAAGTTCGAATTAAAATTTTTATTTAACTGTAATGTATAGGGAATGCTTACAGTTACTTTATTATAAATTTAGGAATGCTTATATTTTATGTGTGGTCTATTTTATATATTATTAAACATATTTTTTAAATATATGTCGAAATTTAAATTTTATTTTTGTTAAAGAAAGAGTTATATTTTATGTTGTTTATTTTTATGCTAAGAAATATTTTTAAGGAAATCAGGACAGCAAACACGTTCAGCAAATCGATATTTAAATTTTAGTATTAAAAATAGTGCATGTTTTTCAGAACCTAAAAATGTGCAACTGTTATATGTTCCTTTATAAAATAACCTTAAAATATGAAAAATGTAATTGACAAAAATGTAAACAAACACTTACAAATGTTTAATTTTTTTACTTTTACTCTGAATCGTAATTTTTTGCTTTTAGGTACACTTTAAAAAAATTCACTATATCGTTCCAAATTGTCTATAATTTATATACAAGATACCTGTGCGTATAGTGAACTTATTTTTAGTCGAAGTAGTACATAATTTTTTAAAAGATAGTTTTATGTATAAAGAAGGGGGGGGGGGAGTTTTTAAAATTACGAAGTTTTATAATTTTTTTAAATGAAGCTTTATTAATATTTGTTGCATCTCTATTTATATATTATCTTTGTTTTTTGTAACTTTAGTTCTCCTGATCTGGCAACAAGAGAGTTGTCAATATTTGCGGCCGATGTAAGAACACGAATGATGAAAGAACACAAATAAAAAGCTTACTATCGAGAATAGTTTTCTTCTGTCATTTTTAATCATTTTAAAGAGATGAATCAATTCTAAAATATATTTTTATTTATTCCATATATTATTCGCGACTAACTCATCTACAAACTGGTGACCCAAAGATATTCAAAATCTGATGGATGAGAATAACGAAATGGCTGTAGCGAATTCGAACGAGCAAAGATTTGAAGCTAATAAGGTAAGCGTAAAAATCCCTCCTTTTTGGGAAGAAAAGCCTGAAATATGGTTTTTCCAAGTTGAGGCTCAGTTTTCTATTGCTAATATAAATCAAGAAGAAACTAAATTTAATTACCTTGTAGCTCAATTAGATCCAAAATTTATTGAAAATATATGGGATATAATTCAAAGTAATAATAAATATTCTTGTGCTAAAAGTAGACTTTTAAGGTATCCGACTAGGTTGAAAAAGTGTTTTTTCACAAAAATGTCGAATTTTTTTTATGATTGTAAAACAAAGCCCCAACCTTTAAGATTCCAAAACAGTCTTTATTTTAATTTTACATAAATTAGAACTCTAGATATAGCAATTTTAATAAGTCATAGTAGTTGAAAACGAAACCGGAAGTAATGTCATCTGGACCGGAAGTGCAGTGTTTAATTATTATTTCCCAAAAATGGAATTTCAAAAACCAAAATTTTAATTATCTGTTTACTAAGCCATAGTTTGCTAATAATTATTTCAAACAATTTAGTTGCAAACGATTGGCAACGCTATTTTAAGACTCACTATTCCGTGTTTGTTTACATTCGACGTTAGATTTACCACGCCTATCTTAATTCTGTTATTTCTATATTTTGCTTTATTTTTAGAACTTAAATTATTTTAATTTAATCTTAAATTTATTTTACCTGAAATCATGGGTAAATGTCGTTTACATCGTTCCCGTAAAAGAAAGTTTCATCGAAACCAAAATACACACAATGAAATTGCTTCGTGCGAGGAAGAAATTATGACCGCCAGTTCACTGAAGCTGCAGCATTGTTATCAGGTAAATGATGATGAAAGTAATACAGAACATTTAACTGGAAACAGGCTGATTGATCTGTAAATTTTAATTGGTAATTTTTCCTTATTGTGTTGCCCAAATAAAAAATGTAGAGCAGGAAGCCTTTAACTTGTGGAAGATTCGAGGTTTGGATTATCTTCAAACTTTTCTTTGCACTGTAAAAATTGCAGTTTCATATCGGCATTTTGTACTTCGAAAAAGTTAGACAAAATGAATGAACTCAATACTCGTTTTGTTTATGGCTTAAGATTGATTGGTAGAGGTGTCTCAGCAGGAAGAAAACTTTGTGCTGTTTTGAATCTACCTCCCTTTCTATCAAAGCTTGCATTCAGCCAACAAGAAAAAAAACTCCTCAGTGCTGCTACTTCCATTGGAGAAAAAATAATGAATGACGCAGCAAAAGGTATTGGGCAATTAAAAAAATCTATACATGATACTGTAAATTGTGATGTTTCGGTGGATGGTACCTGGCAGCGTCGTGGTTTTTCTTCGCTAAATGGTTGTGTTAGTGCAATATCTGTAGATACAGGGAAAATTGTTGACTTTGAAACTTTATCTCAGTTTTGTAGAAAATTCAATTCAAAGACGGAGCAACAAAATGTGAAATTACGGTGTAATCATCATAAAGGATCTTCATCCAGTATGGAACCGGTTGGGGCTTATCACTATTTTGAGAGGTCGGAAGATCATAGAATGTTACGATACACTGACTATTATGGGGATGGAGATTCCAAAGCTTTTGATGACGTGAAGAACATTTACGGGAAAGATTCTGTTATAAAGCTAGAATGTATTGGTCATATTCAAAAAAGAGTTGGAACAAGGCTTCGAAAATTGAAAAGCAGAAATAAAGGATTCGAGGGGAAGGTAAATTGACTGATGGTTTAATTAATAAGCTACAAAACTACTATAGGATTGATATTCGAAGCAATATTGGGAACTTGGACAAAATGCAGTCTGCTGTTATTGCTGCCTTCTTTCATTGTTGCTCATCAAAACATCAGCCAAAACATGGACAGTGCCCTGTCGGAACTGAAAGTTGGTGTAAATTTCAACGGTCTAAAGCTTCTAATATTGTGTATCAGGATAAATCCTTGGGACTACCACAAAATATTGTTAACACGATAAAGCCAGTTTATATGGATTTGTGTGACAGAAATCTTTTAAAGAAATGTTTACATGGCAAAACTCAAAATCCGAACGAAAGTTTTAATGCAATTTTGTGGCAGATTTTACCAAAAGAAGTTTTCGTTGAGCATCAAACATTGCGTTTAGGAGCTTATATTTCTGTTGTGCAGTTTAATAATGGCTTCCAAGGATTAATTTCCATATTATATGAAATGGGTATTGTTTCGGGCTATTATACTGTACGGGGACAAAAAACTTCGATAATGAGCGCATTGCAGATTCAAAACGTCACTCACTGCCAACAGCAAAAACCTGCAGAAGAAAACTTAGGGCCATTCGAAAAAAAGAAATATAAAAATTGAGGAAGAAGAAGGAATAACATATAAAACTGGAGAATTTTAAGTTGTTTTTTTAATATTTACTTTATGTAACTTATAAATATATTTTTTAAATGTTTTTTTTTTGAAGAATGAAATTTTCACGATAATTTTTGCACGAAAACTGGGATATCTCCAAAACAATTATATAAAATTCAATGAAATTTGCAACATTTATGTTATAAGCCCTTGAGAGTGTAGCAAACCGCAGGTTTTAAGATACTTACATTTAATCACATTTTATAGTCCTTTTTAGCTTATAATATAGAGTAATTTTAACGAAAAATCATTAACTTGAAGTTCAAATGCTTATTAAATATTTATTTTTCAAAATATTTTTTAACCTGCGGTTTGCGACACTTTAAGTGGATGAATAAATATATCAATGCAATTAAAATTACATTATGTCCAATATATATATTTTTTACGCTGTTTTTCCTGAAACTGAAATTTTTAAAATTTTTATAAAAATAATTTTTTTTTCAAAAACAAAGGTGATGCATGGTATTTATTTCATAATTATAACTCTTTAAGCCTATTTATGTTCTTTAAAACAATAAAATTCTTCTGATAATCAATTTTTGAAAAATTGGTCTTTGAACCTAGTCGGGTGCCAATGTACTTTTAAAGAAAGTGAAGAAAAAAGCATTAAAAAATTGCCTACTGGAATTTCATTAGGTGACATGAAACCGAGTCAACTTTTGAGGAAAATGAAATCGTTGGCTGGAGATAATATCACAGAAAAAGTTTTGAGGACTTTATGGCTAGACAAATTACCGGACTCTATAAAAAATATTTTAGTTGTTAGTTCGGAAAATTTAGAAAATTTGTCCGTTATGGCAGATAAAATTTTTGAAATAAATTCATCGCGAGAAATTTATTCTGCTACTGCAGATAATTCTGCTATGAAAAATATTCTTGAAAAAGTAAGCCTTTTGGAACAACAGATTTCAGAATTATACATCAACAGAAGAAAATCAAGAAGCGAATTTAGAAATTGCAGTCAAACACGAAATAAAAGTCGGAGTCGATCACGTAAGCGTTTTAACCCAAATGGAAAATATTGTTATTTCCCCTTCATGTTGGTGATAAGTGTTATCCTAATAAGTGTAAGAGTCCATGTTCCTGGAATAAGGCATCGGAAAACTTAGAAAAACAGTAGATTTAGCGGCAAGCTCTCCTGCTACAGAATATAAAGATTGCCGTAATTACCGTTTATTTGTAACTGACAAAAGCACTGGTTTACGCTTTCTTGTTGATAGTGGTGCTGATTTATCAATAATTCCTGCCTCATGCAAAAATAAAATTTGTGGTTCTTTTAAGCTTTATGAGCAAATGGTTCGGAAATACCAACTTTTGGTCATAAAATTTTAACTTTAAATCTAGGGCTGCGTCGTGAGTTCCAGTTTCCTTTCGTTATTGCTAAAGTGGATAAAGGGATAATTGGTGCTGATTTTTTAAATAAGTTTAACTTGTTAATTGAGATCCGAAATAAACAATTAATAGATGGAATAACTAATCTTCATGTTAAATGTGAAATTTCTTCTATTTTGCAAGAAAATAAAATTAACATAATGGATAAATCATCAAAATTTTCTAATATATTATCACAATACTCAGATTTAATGAAACCAAATTTATTAATTACTAATACGAAGCATGATGTCACAAGCCCTATATTTCTACTAAAGGCCCACCTGTTTACTCAAAAGCTCGTCAATTGGATTTAAAAAAAATAGAAATAGCCAAACAAGAATTTAAATTTATGTTAGATAATGATATCATTCTCGGCCTTCGAAATCTCCATGGGCTAGTCCACTGCATCTAGTGAAAAAAAAGATGGAAGTATTAGACCATGTGGTGATTACAGACGTTTAAATGCTCAAACCATTCCTGACCGTTATCCAATTCCACGTATTGAAGATTTTCATCACATTTTAAAGGGAAAAAGAATATTTTCTAAAATTGACCTATTCAAGGTATATTTTCAAATCCCCATTGCTGAGGAAGACAAGGAAAAGAAGCCATAATATAACACCATTTGGCTTATTTGAATTTAATGTTATGAACTTCGGGTTAAGAATTGCCCCATCTACTTTTCAGCGCTTTATCAATGAAGTATTATTTGGATTAGAATTTGTTTTTCCATACTTGGATGACATTCTAATAGCCTCTGACAGTGAAGAACAACATAAAACTCATTTGAAACGTGTGTTTGATCTTCTACAAAAATATGGCCTTCGAGTGAATATCTCAAAATCAACATTGGGAGTAACTCAACTAGAATTTCTAGGATATTTGATAACACCCGAAGGATCTAAGCCTCTTCCAGAGAAAGTAGATGTAATCTTATCATACAAAATACCCGAAACAATTCGTGAGTTGAGAACCTTCCTTGGACTCATTAACTTTTATAGAAGATATTTAAAAGATGCTGCTAAAAATCAAGCTATTCTTCACGAGTATTTAAAGGGTTCAAAAAAGAACAACAAGACGAAAATTTTTTGGACAGAGGAAGCAAAAAAAAATTTTGAAAAATGTAAACAAGATCTAGCACATGCTACTTTATTAAGCTTTCCTGACCCTGATTTACAATTGGCTTTATTTACTGATGCTTCCAATTTTGCAATCGGATCAGTATTACAGCAGTTTGAAGCTGGAAGTTGGAAACCGATTTCATTTTTTTCTAAAAAATTAACTGATGCACAGAAAAATTACAGTACCTATGATAGAGAATTATTAGGAATCTCTATTTATCCGTCAAAAATTTAAACATCTTCTTGAATGGCGAAATTTTGTTATTTATACTGATCACAAGCCAATGCCTTTCAACAAAAAAAATGAAAAAGCATCACCTGGACAATTACGTCATTTACAATACATATCACAATTTTCAACAAATATTTGTCACGTTAGTTGTGAAGAAAATATAGTATCAGATTCATTGTCCAGGATTGAATCTATCTCTGAAATAGATTATAGTAAAATTGCTGATTCACAGGCTGATAACGAAGAACTTAATAAACTGCGCTTGAAACCATCCTTAAATTTCAAACAATATCCTCTCGACTCTGGTAAATTACTTTGGTGTGATATTTCAACTGAAAATATTCATCCATTTATACCTCAGCCTTTTCGAATGCATATGTTCAAAAAAATTCACAACTTGGCTCACCCTGGAGTAAAATTTACTGTTAAACAAATAGCTTCCAGATTTATTTGGTTAAATATTCTAAAAGATGTCAATCAATAGGCAAAATCTTGTATCCATTGTCAAAAGAACAAAATTAATAGACATACACATTCACAACTTGCCACCTTCCAAGAAGTAGATGGTCGATTCAGTGTCATCCATATTCACATCATAGGTCCATTTCCTGTATCAGAAGAAAAAATAAACTGCCTTACTTGTATTGACCGCTTCACATGTTGGATAGAGGTTATTCCTTTATCAAATATCACGACAGAAACGGTTTCTCGAGATTTTTATAATCATTGGATTTGTCGCTTTGGAATGCCATACCGTGTGGTAACAGATCAAGGTGCTCAATTTAGAGATCTGAGCTCTTTAAAAACATAGGTGTTGTTTGTGGATTTAAAGTAAACACAACAAGCCTATCATCCACAATGTAATGGAAAAGTTGAAATAATCCATCGCACTTTAAAAACAGCCATCAGAGCACATAACTCAGTTAAATGGACACAGACCTTACCAAAGGTATTGTTAGTATTACGATCGGCTCTACGTGGTGACACAAATTACACCATTGCACAAATGGCTTACGGACAAACTATCCGATTACCAGGAGAATTTTTCGAAAAACCGAAAAACATCTTGGATGCAGATACGTGTGCGAAAGAATTATAGAAACAAATGGATCAGTTACAACCACTGAAAACTCGCCGACAACCTTCTCAAAAACACTTTGTACATAAAGACTTGCATACCAGTACACACGAGTACCATATATTATTCGCGACTAACTCATCTACATATTTACTAAAAAATATGCTCACTATATATTTTGTGTACTATTTTATATATGCGCAAAAAATATTTTCAATATTTAAGAGATACTTTTCTTTAAAAAAATGATACCTAAACATAAGCATGTATTATGAAATCTCAAAAATTATGCCCAACTTAATTTAAACAGAAAAAAAAATTTCACTAAAAAAAATATGTTTGTATTTCTACAGAATGATTAAAAAAAAACCTTTATAAAGATCACAAAACAAATCTAAGCTCTATTGGAAATTTTTAAAAATATATGTCCCATAAACAAATAGTCTTACTGTTGGCATTTTACTCTTTAGAGCATGTCCTGGTACCCTTAAATGATGCAAAATTTATTTGTAATAAAACTATAAATCTGTAATATGTCCTCTATTTTTAACTCTGCATCAATTACAGTATAATAATCGAATTGTTTTAAATGTGTCTTATTGTGTGGTACACTGAATCCTATTGGTCGATTGGTTTTGCACGCCACAGCTAAAAGATTGCCGAACCCTCGTCTACAATATTTTTTTTTCGTACACTTAATGAGAAACATCTTTTCATTTAACCGAGATGTCAAATTAATTGCCTTAAGAGAACTAACCCTGCCCTAACGAATGATGTGAAGTTTTCCCTTAGAACGACTTTTGTGTGGTTGTTCTTTTTTCTATGTTAAGTCCAGTTATATGTGAAATATTCTCTTGAATTGAGAAAGTTACATTATGTATATACTATATAGACTTTGTTATTCTTTCTTTGTATTTATATATGGTTCTTTTTTACTATTGTTGTTCATATGAGGCATTTTACTTCTTTTCTTTGTTGTAATATATATGTGTGTGATAGTGTTATTGATACTTTTTATATTCGCTTATTGCTCTTTTTTTGTTGTTGTTATTATAACTACAAATTATTATTATTATTACTACAAGGTTATATTGTTATTATTGTCAGTATAACATTTTTATAATGTAACAGTTTATTCTATTTGTAATGTATAAATTACAATCGTTTATACGAGTATATGTTCTTTATTAATTGTTGTCCTTAACAATAAACGATGTTTATCTTGTTATAATATGTAAGAATTTTTTTTAATTACCATTGTTCGCAATTTTTCTTGCAGTCAATGTTTCTATGTGATTATTTATATCTTTTTGTTACCTCTCTACTGCAGACTGTATTAATAGTTGATATGTTTGTTTGATTTTTATGTTATTTATTATTTAAGATATTTTACCATTTTTTAATTTTTTAAAATTTTTATTATGAATATTTTTTTGGTATATACCTTTTATGCTATTAATGGGTGTTCTTATTTGTTTTTAATAGTTACTTAGGTTAAATGTATTGTTCGTTCATAGGGGTTTATATGGATTTTATGCTATCAGTTTAAGGAGTAAAACAGTATTACGTTAATAGAATGTTTTGCCAAAAAAAATCCTTAAAAATACAGAATACAACCGTAAAATTCGTACAATAAGTCACATAAAATTTTCAAACCTTCTATAGCGCTTAGACAAAACGATTAGCGTCTAAAAGTACAAGTACGTAAGGTTTATTCGCAAGGAAACCCCCGTCCGTACAAATCAACACGACAACAGCGAAAGTTATTCTAAGTTTGTTTCAGCGGATTACTTCTGCTTAGTCTGCGCGGCTGCCTTTCGGTTCTTTCTCGAAAAATCCGCATACGTCATGGATCGGGATGTTTACAGATTTCTCCAGAAAATTTACAGAGACATCCATATGGCAGAAAAGTCACCGTAAATGACGTGAAATTGGTAGTATCACCAATAATTACCAATTTTCCACTGAAACGCCATTATAATCTAAGAGGTGGCATTGTTTGAGAATATTACCATTTTATCATAAAATAAATACAACAGAATTTAATATTAATGTATTAAACATCCAGATAGGAATTATTTACACACAGTTTTAAGATGGCCTTAAGCATTAAAATTAAGCAAAATTCGTAACAATATTGATATGATTCTTTTAAAATGACCCTTTACGACATAAACTTTGATTCAGTGCAAGAAAAATAAATTATCATTCTGAAAAAGAGTATATGAATGCAATACACTATTAAGAAGGGATTCTTTTGACGAGAAGCATTTATGAGATCTACAGATGAGGAAAGTCTACGATATGATTATGTTTTCCTTTTAACCACTTACCTGATTTATCCACAATGCACATGGACTTCTCTTCTGTGAATTAATTGGCTGCAGTAGCCTTGTGGTCTGGGTCATAAGTTTGAGACTGGTGTCCCATGGGTTACAGCCCATCTTACACTAACACCCGTCGTGTATGGGTGCTGATGCCTGTTAAAACTTCGTCGTTTAGGGTCCTCCTGTGGGTGTGGTGTGGAGGTGGATGTGATGTGCCAGATAAAGCGTCATCCTTGGTTTTCGACTGCATCTAGCAAAAAACCTTTGTGTTGCTTTATAGGGCAAAGTTGGCAAACCCTCTTGGTTATGTCAATGATATAGTAATCATCTCGTTCTAAAAATGCTTTCTCAGAGGCATGTATATCTCTGAAAAAGGCAGCTGAAAAGTTTATTTAATTATGAATGAAGACAAAACTAAATACGTCAATTATAAAACTCCAGTAGGTATTAAAAAATCACAGTCTGAAAATTATAAGTTTGAAGTGGTTGATAATTTTGCCTATGGGCTCGAACATTAAATTTCTAAACGACATTGGTGCTGAAAGTAAAAGACATATTATTGCTGCTAACCGCTGTCTTCATGGTCTAAGAGCTTTTTTAAAGTCAAAATTAATTAAAAGGTATACAAAAATTACGCTGTATAAAACAATCATCAGACCCATACTTACGTACGGATCAAAAACTTGGACTTTCACTAAATCTCAGACTGAACAGCTAGCCATCTTTGAGTAAACTGTTCTTAAAAATACCTTTGGTACTGTAAATGAGAATGGATTATGGTGGCAGAGAAATTAATTCGAATTATACAAGCTACTTAAGAGGAAGCAGATGACATTAAAATCCATCACGATTGGTTGTTCGAAGTTTGCAGACCACATTTGTTGCATGGACATTCCTTCTTGACGTTCAGCATTTTCTATTACAAACCTATTGGTTAAACCTAAATAGGAGTAAATCCAAACTGAGATGGGCTGATTGTGTGGAGGCAGGATAATATTAAAGTTTTAAGAGAGATTATTTGGAGAACTGTTGTTAAGCGGTGATCGGAATCGAAGAGAGTTCTTCGGGAGGCCTTCTCCTACCCAGGGTTGTTGCGTCAATATAAGAAAAAGTTTAAAAAAAACTCTCACTAAAGCAGATACTATTATGTCCTCACAACGTACGGACAAGAAGATTGTAGGCGAGATCCGTTACTAAGTCAACCACATCTTTAGCGTGTGTTTTTGACTTTTAAACTCGTGAGAAATGGCCAAAAATGTCCTTTGAAGCACGATTACTTTTATGTTATGTTTTACATATATCTCGTGAAAATGTTTTCGCTTGGAATATATAAGTACTTTTTTAATAATAGAAATATTAAGACTTGACAGGCACCCCTATACCGACAATGTTAAATTAATCTTCGTTTACGTACCTTTTTTCAGAAACTGTTAAACATAAAGACTTCAAATTTTGTTCATATATTAATTATACTTTTATATTTATACTGAAGGGAAATTTTTCAAAAATATTGCTAAGTTTGTTCAAGAATATGCAACCAAAAGTATCCCTATGAATTTTTTGAAAATTGTCATTTTTGGCTACGTTAAACGCTCTCACATTCAAAATATTTTGGTAACATCTAAAAAAGCTCACTTCAGTATATATAGTTACATATAACTAAGATGAGAAAAAAATTGCAGCTACATTTATTCTTTACAATCTGAGGAAAAAGTACACCCAGTTTTAAAAGTATCGTTTTGAGATCACTGCATTTTTAATGTAAAAAGTCACTAAAACATAAAAATAATGAATTCCAACATGTATTTGAACCGTTTTATTAAACACTAGTACACTGCTGGCCACCGAAAATGCAACACCTTGAAGGAATAACGCAAATAACATGAAATTTACAACATGCACTAGCGGATGTGAGATATGCAAATGATAAGAATTTCAGCGCAGACACACATCACGCACGCCTGTGGCGCCACCTCAAAGCGCTATTTAAGGCTTGGAGATTTCGACGATTTCAAGTTCGGCACCCGTGTTTTTCCTGTGGTTGTTTCAAAAAAAGATCAGTCATGTCTCGTAGAAAACAGCGATCAGCTTTTGATCAAGTATCCGAGTTCGACAGAGAAAGGATAGTGGCCTACCGAGATTGTGGATTATCTTTCAGGGAATTTGGAAGTCGTGTGGGACGAAACCAAACAACTGTAATGCGGATATGTGACCGCTGGAAGCAGGAGGGTATGACGAATCGACGTGGTCGATCGCATCCATTTCAGTGCACCACTTCACGTGAGGACAGGAAAATTGTGCGCATGGTAGTGATGGATCACTCAGTCACATCACGAACCATAGCACAGCACATTGAGTCTGTAATGCAGCACTCAGTGTCTGCGCGTACCATTCGAAGCCGTTTACAGCAGAGTGATCTGTCTGCAAGACGTCTATTGCTTGGTCTACCCTTGACGCAGAACCACAGACGTCTCCGCCATCAATGGTGCGATGAAAGAAGGATGTTGGTGGCAGAATGGAATGAGGTTGTCTTTAGTGACAAGTCACGCATCTGTCTGCAACACCACGATGGTCAGATTCGAGTCTGGAGACACCGTGGAGAGAGGATGCTGAAAAGCTGCGTAATGCACCGCCACACTGGTCCTGCACCTGGTATTATGGTATGGGGGGTATTAGATATCACTCTCGCACTTATAGTATACATTGCCGGTACTTTAAACAGCCAGAGCTACATCTCCGAGGTGTTGGAGCCAGTTGTTCTTCCTTACCTTCAGGGCTTGGCCACAGCCATATTTCAACATGATAATGTGCGCCTACACGTGGCACGCACTGTCCAATGGTTCTTCGTCAATCACCAGATTAAATTGCTTCCCTGGCCGGCTCGCTCTCTGGATCTTACACCGATAGAAAACATGGCGTCGATGGTTGCTCAACGACTGACCCAGATTACACCCCCAGCTGCCACACCAGATCAACTTTGGCAATGTGTGGAAGCTGCTTGGTCTGCTGTACCACAAGAAAACATACAAAGTATCTTTGAATCAATGCCGAGGCGTGTGGCAGCGGTGATCTCCAACAATGGCGGGTACTGTGGCTCCTGATTCTGGCAGGAACAACACTTCACAGAGGTCTATAAATTTAATCATTTGATATTTGGTCAACATGTTATCTACAAAATAAATTTTGTTGTGCTATCTCTTGTCTTGGTTGTGCTATCTACTGATTAGAGGTAGGAAAATCACTGGTGAATATGTTGTAAAGGGCTGGTGAAATCATTGAACCTTGAGGCGTTCCGGCAGTGGTGTTGTGGTCAATTGAAGCGGTGCTATTGATTTTTACATTGAAAGTTCTATTTTTCAGATAGTGGTGAATAATTTTTATAAGTTATATGGAAAAATTAAATTGATTAAGCTTGTAGATCAGACCGTCATGCCACATACGATGAAACGCATTCCTTACTTCTAGGAAGACTCCAACGTTGTAGGACTTCGTGTTGAACCCAAGGATGATCTTGTTTGTGACTCTGAGAAGCTGGTGCTGTATGGAGGTTTGCAGCCGGAAGCCGTGCTGGATATCCGGGATGATATGGTTCCTATCACAGGGATCTATGATGCGGGATCGTAAAATTTTTCATAAATCTTGCCCAGCGAACTGAGGAGACTTATTGGGTGGTAATTTTCGGCAAACTTTGAATCCTTCCCTGATTTAGGTATGAACGTGACTTGAGCATGTTATCAAACTGTTGGGAAGTAATTTAATTAAAGGCTTCTACTTGAAAATTTTCGTGGTGTAGAGGTTATTGCATTTAGAGGGAGGGATTTCAGAGCTATGTTTTTGATGCCGTCTTTTCCTGGTGCCTTTTTGTTGGGAGAATTGAGGATAATGTCCATCATTTCTTGTGGCGAGGTTAATGGTGCGGTGTGGCGTCTGGCGTTGCGGTGCATAAAATTTTCGACTTTCGCTTCCATATGCTCAATGAAGTCATCGTCATAAGGTTTCGGATTTTCTTGGAAGGAGCTCTCCAGATAATCAGCAAACAAGTTGACTTTGTCCTCAGTACTGTATTGGTGGCCCATAGGGCCAACAATTGGAAGGATATGGAAGGTATTATTTTTTTATATTGTGAGCTTTAACAATTTTAAAAAGAGAATCGTCATTAGGGGAGGCATCAGATAGAATTTTATCTCATTTAGAACTGTAAAAATTCTTAAGATCTTTTTTTAAATTTATTTTTGAAGTTTGTTATTCTGAGAAAAAGGAACACGCAGTTTTAAAAAATCGTTTTGAAAAAAATGCATTTTTAATGTAAAAAGAGTGATTTCATCACAAAAATAATGAATTACAACATGTATTTGTCCCATTTTATTAAATATTAGTATTTTCTTAAAGGTTTTAATTAATTATTAACAAAAATGTCTTAAATTACCCAGAAAACACGCGTATAGCATTTTTCAATTTTTGTCTAATGCGATATTTCATACATTAATTTTCTCAAAATCTGTATCAATTTTTGAAGAATTTTTAGCTTTGAAGCATTACAATCATCAAACTTTACCGAGAAACATCAAGAATGCTTTGTAATAACGTATCAATACGGAAAAGTATTGATTTGGAATATGCGATTACACGACATTTCGAAAGTTTCATTGTGGATTTGAATGTTAACTTACTAACAACTACATAAAGTATCAGAATTCAAGTTTCTTTATATCTTAGACAAGTGATTTCTGAAACAGCTACAAGAAAATTGATTTTTTTTTTAGTTTTCATATCTGAAATTTAGTTATTTTTTGTGTATGTACAACGACAATGACAGTATTTTTTGTAACTTTTTTCAGAAATTTTAAACATAAAAACTCAAGATTTTTTGTCTGTATACTAAATAAACCTTTATCTTTATACTTGTGAAAATGTAAAAATAAATATTTCAGTTTCTTTTTTAAGAAACAGATAATTTTTGTATAACATAATTAGGAATTTAATAAAAAAATGTAATTTATTGTTGTGACATGTGTTTTCTAGCTATATGCTTTAGAAATATTTCCAAAATTTGCCTTTAGTATACACATGTATATATCTATACAGATAGTAGGTTTAGCTAATACAAACAATTTTAAAAATAAAATTTTTAAAAACTGTAGTTCTTATAAAAAATCTTACCTTATCAAAATAATTATAATTAGTACTACTCACTAATCCTTATTATGGTTATCCATAAATAGTATGTTTTTTTAATCCGTTTTTAATTAAAGTTTAAATTACTCCAAGCATTTATCTACAAATTCTGATCCAAAATTTAACAATTAATCTCGTGTATTTATACTGTTATTTAAAGTTAATTGCGTATGAAGAAATAAAAAGCGGATTCGCAGTTCTTTCAGGATATTTAAAAGGAAAATACCTATCAAAAGTGGGCGTGGTCTGTCAGATGATGATTTTTTAAAAGTGATTTTGGCATACTTATAATTTAAAATATGGCATACATGTGTTTTAACCCTAGAAAGGTCGTGAATTTTAGATTTCAGAAACATCAAAATCGATAACCTGAAGATTTTCAGCCTACTGACTGGCCTTAAAAGAAAATTTTGATCATAAAATCTCATGCTCAATTAATATTTATCAATAATTGTAAAATTATAACTGGGATGGTGAAATGTAAAGATTGCAAGAGTGAATGATTTTTTACAAAGTAATTTTCTTTAATATTAAATTTTAATTAAATGTACTGTAAAATCTGGTGTATAACGCACACCGGCGTATAATGCACATCTATACTTTCAAGCTGCATTTTTTAAAATTTTCTAGTATATTCCCCGTATAACATGCACCCTATTTTGAAGGAACTGAAAAGTACGTTTGTAATGTTATTATGCTTTGAAGTCATTTATTCGAGGTATTGTGCAGGGATTTTGAAAAACACTTGTATACTTATAGAGCTAAACAAATTTTTAAATGCATTAGGAATGACATTTCTCTTAGCCCGCCACTTCACGTTCGATAAAAATGACTTTAACTTCACGTGCAGGGTATCTCATACCCAAGGGTGTTTACCGTTTGTTTTTAATGTAAAATTTGCATTCAAAGGTGAAAAAGGTTGAAAAGTCGGAAACACAATATGTTTGTAACACATTTCACAGTAAATTTAGTTTTTCTGTTATTTTTATTAGGGCATTCATTTCATTATTTATATACTCCTTTGATCTTCGTCGCGATAAGTGAAATGTTTTCACTGGATCTTAATTTTTTTAAAAATTCGTAGAAGTATTGCTTGTTGGTTTCTACATTCTTATGTAAGTCGAAATACAAAACATTCCAGAAAACAGCGTTCTGGTTCAATGTTTATTAGGTGGTTTTGACTACTTAACAAAATATATAATTTACGCATTTATTGTCTCAACGTTCAACAACACAAAAAATATTACGATTACATTTTCTAGCCTTTTAATAGTATGTGGTCATTTTATCAAGGA